>OZ004709.1:55485914-55592101 GCA_963924515.1 Vespertilio murinus
AACTTCAGAGGGGACTTAGCTATACTAAATATGTTTGCTGTATTAATAATTGGCTACTGATGACCCATCTGCTGGCCCAATTCTAGCTACCATTGGAATTGGGATTCTATGAGTTGTATTTACCCAAGACCATATTAGCACTTCTTATCCCTGCCTCTACAGATAGCCTGAAATGTAGAACATATGAAGGAGCAGCCACATTATTTATGGTGTCAGACTGCTGTGTATTTTAATCTTGACCCACTGTTTCCTGGCTATATCACCTTAACCTTTCTCAGACCTGTTTCCTTTTCTCTAAAGTGGAGATAGTAACAGAATCCATCTCATAGAGTTGTTGGGAAGGATTAAGTGAGCTCATACATACATATAAAGCCCTTAGTGTAGTTCTTGACACATGCTAAATAATGAATTATGGGACCTGTTTCTGGATTCAAATCACTTTTTGTGGCACCTCAGATTGGGGAGAAAGGTGGCTTAGGAGAACACATAATTTGTAAGCTGAGTCTTAAAGGACAAGGAGTTTAGCATCCCAGTGAATTAAAAAAAGGAGAATTCCCAGCAACGGCATGCTTAAGAGCTGTAAGAACAGCCGACATGTTTGGTAAAGTGCTTATAGTTTACTCTGACTGAAGGATGAGCTAAAAGTGGGAACACGGGAGGAGGCGAGGCAGGAAAGACTACCAAGAACAGATCACAAAGAACCTTGTAGAGCTCTTGCAGGAGTTTAAACTGAATCTTCCATCAGTCCCCCATCCACATAATCTGGTTTCTCTGTTAGCAGTCAAATAAACATATTTAAGAGCAGCAACAGCAAAAAGGGGAAAGAGGGCAGAAAATTGGCCTCAAATGAACTGGCATCTCTTTACAGCTAATATTCCTTCTTGAGAATACTACGTTAATTAAACATGTGCCTTGAAAGATCCAGTTTTGCTTTACTTTTGCTCCCTGTTGGTTGTCTCATTCATTAATCTGCTGATTAGTAACCTTGAACTCTTGCATCCCTCTCCCTTTTTTGCATTCCCTTTTTAATATACTATGCTATTCCCCCAGGATGTAAACTCCAGGACCCGTCTCTGGCCTGCTCATGTTTGTTTTCTTTGCCCCTTGTGCCTGCCTCTGCTATAACATTTGTAGTATGTGTTAAGTAATCCTTAAGGTAACATTTTTATTATGTCATAAAAAGTGCATGGCAAATATATTATAACTCATGGACTTTGTTTAAAAATGAACGGATAATTTATTGAGTGTGTTACATGAGCCTTGCTCCCCTCCCCATTTCAGCTGAGACTTGCTGCTCATTTAGCATAGCCTCCTATTGAGTGCTCCCACCCTGTGACAGGCTGGGAAGGCACACTCATGGTTGGCTAGAAATGACATCATAGTTTATGTACTCAATAAAAATTTAATTAAGTCATTACAGGAATTGCAGTCATCATTTAACCCTCTGATTTCTTCTGTTTAGTTTATTATTAAACATTCAGTAATACCAGTCACCAAATCCTGATGGCTTATAAAATATCTGCATGAATTTTAATAGCTTAAATAAATGGGAAAATATGAGTAAACTAATATAAAAGCAACCTTTTCCTTGTGGTGGTGCTATATATATGGCTTTTTATAAAAAGTAAAGCATTATGAAAAGGATAAGAGTTTAATAAGAAAATGTCCCAATGCTATTTGGGAGGAGTTTCTCTGTGTATTCATGGACAGGGTGCTCCATATAGGATGATCTGGCAATGGGGACACAGAACCTGCACACCAGCAAACAAGCTTAAATGAGATAATAATATCCCAACAGAGATTCACCAGAGGGAATATCCAGCTCCCCTTGGCTAGAAGGGCCCAGTGGGGTGAGTCTAGTAGTTCAGGAAGCTGTTCTCACTTATGCTCACCTGTTGCCTGCATATCATGTATCTGCAGTGATTGAGCTTCCACCCTCTTCCAGGAAGGGGCCTTTTCATGATCTAATCCAGCCTGGGTGATGATATCTGAAAACCATTTCTAGCTGTGGCTGCTTGCCATTTCTCAGCTAGAGGTGAGGGGGAGAGGCAGTTTACAGGACACTGGAGTTAGAATATAGGACAAGGAGGTAGAAGAGCCTTGCTAATAAGGAATTCCACTCCTGCTATCCACTCTTGCTAGGCAGTAGCCAGCCAGAATGCAGGTGCATCCCAAGAGAAGAAAGTGTATTCATATGTAAATATAGACCTTGCTGTAAAGCAGAACTGAGGTTTGCAGATTAATGTGTTGGTGATCTCTGGAAAAGCCCTGCATACGGTGAAATAGGAAAAGCACTCCAGAAATCAGGTTCCAGTTCTGACTCTAACACTAACCTGATGTTTGACCTTGGACAATTGTCTTTTTTGGTGGTTTCAGTTTACCATTTTTTCAAAGGGATTGAACTAGGTGGTTTCTGAGGGCCCTTCCAGCTCAAAGCCTACTGGTTTGATGCCACACATAAACCAACTCTGCGAGCATGTTCAGTGAATGTTTACCTTTGAGAGATGCTCCTGCCTTCATGTTTGACAGCTCCAACATTTGTTTATGGATCAGTTAGGAGAACAGCTAGTGTGGGAGTAAGGAGAGCCCCACAATAGGTATCAACGGGTCTGGGTTTGTAGTCCCATCCTCACATTAACTCAAGCTATGGGCTATTTCTTGACTCCTTTCACTGCAGCCCATTCTAGAAGATGGTTCAGTAGAAGTTTGGCAGCAAATGTTTATGACATTTCAGAAACAAATAAATGGGTATCATTGGGTAGAATATGTTATGCAAGGCATTCAGGCCCTTGTAAGGATTCAGTCACCAGCATGCCCGTCTTAAATCCTGCTCTGGGCCAGGCTCTAGACTGGGTGATGGGCTTGCTGAGATTAATCAGAGTTCCTTATGGCCCCTGAATAGCTCACAGACTAGTAGGAGAGACAGGTACTTAAGCAATTCTAAACCATGTTATGTATCCAGAGGGAGAAGTGTGAACAGGGAGCTCTGGAAACACAAAGATGGAGGGTTTATTTGGCCTGGGTTGAAGGTGGGGTGGGAAAGGTCATGGATTATACTATCTGCCTGTAATCCAGTTTCACATTTTCCAGTCTTGAGCTTCACAGTGTTCTCTTCCTTTTTGAACATTATTCATAACTATAAAGTATAGGAACTGATTTTATTTTTATACAAACAAACCAAAGGTATTACTCATAATTCCTTTAAGTTCTAGAGCACTTAACAACTTACTAAGGCTTTCAGCACACGTTGTTGCAGTAGTGAATGAATACATGCTAATTCATTTGCTCTTCACGCCAGCGTCTGTATGTAGGACATTTAAAAGACAAGGAAATAGACTCAGAGGTTACTTGACTTACCCAAGATCACATACTATGTACAAAGCAGAATTATTACTTGAACTCATGTTTTATGACTAAATCCTTCACTACTCTTTTCTGCCCTTTTTCAGAGACCAGTTATAAACCACAGGATTAAGTCACTCAGTCTTTAATTTATGATCCAAAGTAAACTTATCCTCCTGAAGGCAGTAACCTGATGGAACGTAAGGCTCATAGACTTTGGAATCAGACTGGCCTGGATGCTAATCTCAGCTTTGTCTCTAATTTGCTGTGGGACCTGGGGCAAGTCACTTCACCTGTCTGAGTCTCAGTTTTCTGCGTCTATACAAACATGACTACAGCACATTCACCTCTCTGGGTTTCCATGACGATTAGAAGAGATGATGTCCATAAAGCACCTGGTCCTTCACCAGTATTCACTAAACGGGAAAGAGGATGGTAGCATGGTCATTGTGAGGTTGTTAAGCACAAATCTTACTCTCCATATAAAGCTCCAAATAGCCTGTCAGCTTAAATAATTAACAAGTCCTTGCTACATATAACACATTACACCCGACTTTCTGCTGGGATTCCAGAGAGGAATGAAAGTGGATCCTGCCCATGAGCATACTCCTGGAGGTTTGAAGGTGAAGGTTTTGCCCTATAAAAGACATTCAGTGTACCGCGCTCTCGCTCTGAAGGCCCTCCTCGCCATTCTCTGGAAGGAATCCTACCAGGGTCTCAGTGGTCTCACTGGAATTGCATTTCTAGAATATCCTCTTAACATTAAAAATCTTACTATTTTAGCCCATCTTATTTTCTCCTCCTGTCCATGGCCTCAGAGTCCCCTCTTTCTCCTCAGCATCTGATAGTCCTGCCTCTTTTCTTCCTGTTCCCACATCTATCACTTCCTTCTTTTTTCCTTTTACCACAACAAGCTCTTTTGAGTGGTCCTTAAAGCATTTCCTAATCTGAACCCAACAGATCTTGCCAGTGTTCCCGCCCATTTACCCCTCTTGGTACTCGCTAAATTTTTACCTGCCTTTCCACCTTTGCACACCTTTATCCCTCTGTCTAGAATGTCATCTCTTCTCCCCCTTACACTCTTCTGTCAGATTCCTCCTCTGAAGTCCACTTAACTGTGAAGAGAACTCTTTCCCAGTCCCCCAAGCAGAGATCATTTGTACCAAAATTCATTTATGGCTCACCACATTTGGAATAGAATTTTAGACAACACGTTGCAAGTAATTATAGTTGATCCTTGAATAACCTGCACAGTTGAAAATCCATGTATAACTTTTGACTCGCCAAAACTACCCTCAGTATCTATGGGGGATTGGTTCCAGTACCCTCTGTGGATACCAAAATCCATGGATACTTAAGACCTCTATGTAAAGTGGTATAGATCACCCAGCCATGATGGCTCAGTGGTTGAGCATTTGCCTATGAACCAGGAGGTCACAATTCTATTCCTGGTTAGGGCACGTGCCTAGGTTGCGGGCTCAATCTCTAATGTGGAGCATGCAGGAGGTAGCCCATCAATGATTCTCTCTCATCATTGATGTTTCTATCTCTCTCTTCCTCTCCCTCTCTAAAATTGATTAAAATATATTTTAAAAATAAATAGATAAATAGATAGATAAAGTAGTGTAGATCAATATATACAGTTGGCCCTCCTAATCCATGGACTCCCAACTATGGATGGAAAACAGTATAGGTACTTAATGGGGAAAAAATCCATGTATAAGTGGACCCACACAGTTTGTACCCATGTTGTTCAAGGGTCAACTGTAGTTTGTACATGTCTGTTTTCCAATACTAGACTCTGCTCCTCCAGTGCGGAAACTATTTCTTCTACTTTGTGTTCAACTGGGGCTCAGTTCAATAAATCAGGTTACTGCTTTGTGTAATTTGGCATTGAAACCTTAAAATGATCTGTCAAACTGGGGAAAACCCTTGACAGACCAGGGAAATGGGGATGAACTGGCATTTTGACCTGTTAGGGACTCTTGCTTTGTCTTAAGAGTGTGTGACAGCTAAAAGCCAAAGATCCTTCTTTTTAGTTTGTTCCTTTTTTTCATACCTTTGTTCTTGCAATTTTGTTTCTTGTAGGTCAATCCCTATATCCTGAAGAAGAACATGATGGTTCTGACAAATAATTTCTATGCAGCAATCTTGGGATATGATGAGGTAAGATCATTGCAAAGTCTTAGAACAGTGACCTTCCCCAACAAATGCTTCTGATGAGAGCCTCCGAGCAAAGCTTCAGGGGCTGTCACTGCCTGCCATCATGGCTTAGTATTTATTTGCTCATCTTCACTGGCAACTGTGTGCCCTAGTTTGCCTGTGCTTGGGAAAGAGAACTCCATATAATATGGGCAAATCATTCGACTAGTCCGCATTTATTGAGTGCCTGTAGGGAACTGGATGGAGGGACAAAGGCAAATCAGTCGCTTTCCCGGCCCCAGGTGCTCCCTGAGAGAGGAAGACATACACATGTAAACAGTACCATCTGCCAGACAAATAGCACACTTTGTCTTTAATTATAAAAGCAATACATACTCATTTTAAAAATTAATGGAACTGTACATAAGTGTTTGAAGTAGAAAATAAAAGGCCCCTGTCCTGTCCTGCCCACTTCCCTGCCCCAGAGGAAACTTTGTTAATAGTCTGTTGGGTGTTCTTCCAGACCTTATCTGGGCATACACAGCACCATCTGTTTATTTTCTTTATGTAAATACACATGTTCTGCAACTTTCTTTTTTCATCTTATATCTTGGGGATTCTTCCACATCAGAACATTTAGATATCTCTTTTGTTTGCTTTAATCTTCACCCGAGGATATCTCATTTTTTTATTATAAAATATGCACAGCATTAAAATTTAATCATTTTAAAGTGTACATTTTAGTCGTATTAAGTACATTCACATTTTTTTAGTAACAATCACCACCATCCAGCTCCTGAACGTTTTCCATCTACCCAAACTGAAACTCCGTGCCCATGAAGCACTGTTCTCCCATTCTCCCCTCCCCCGGCCCTGGTCACTATTCTGCTTTCTGTCTCTGCAATGCTGACTATTCTAAATACCTTATATAAGTGGAATCATACAGTTTTTGTCCTTGGTGTCTGGTTTATTTCACTTAGCATAATGTCTTTAAGGTTCATCCATGTTGTAGCATCTGTCTCATCTTTCCCCCCCTGTTATTATGGAAATTTCAAGCATAAGAAAGAATGGTGTAATGAATACCTGTGTGCACATCACCAGGATTCATCATATCTCATCTATTTTAATAAACCATGTGCTTTTATTATTTTATGCTCATTTTGTGGTTACCTCCAGATTTAATGTAAGTATCACCCCTTCTGGGAAACGGTCCCAGAACTTCCCCAGGCTCAGCCATTCTGCCCTCCCTGGACTAAACAGCCCTTACTACATTAATATTAACTGTCATCGTGGATGGGGATTTCTTCTGGGTAGTGGCAGTGTCTGCTGTGTTTGTGTTTCTATTGGCTAGCATGGTGCTCGGCATAGGGTAGGTGAAGAGTAAGGAAGGGAGGAAATGCATAAAAGGATGAAAGTAAGAAACTAGAGTTCAGGGTGGAGGAAATGTTACCAGCCTAAAGATAATAATTAAAGCCAGGTGAGAAGCTTATAAAAAAAATTAAGTAAGTGACTTGTGTAGGGTCATAGGACTAGTTAAGATGGAGGTTTCCCGGTTCCCAATCCACCAGATTATCCAATTGTAAGAGCAATTTAGATTGCATACCACACACACCATTAATTTAACATGAACTTTCTGGGAGTGAGATGGGAATTGAGAAACATCTTACCCGTATTTGCCGGCGTATAAGACGACCCTTTGGCCCTGAAAAATATGCCTCCAAGTGGGGGGTAGTCTTATACGGCGAGTATATAACAAACTGTATTTTTAGTGGAAATGTTAGGGGGTCGTTTTATACGCCCAGTCGTCTTATACGCTGGCAAATACGTATTTTTCAGGGCCAAAAAATCGTCTTATACGCCGGCAAATACGGTATATTAGTTGTTAAATCAGATACATTCTGATTTCAGAGATCTTATAGTGTGTAAAAGAATGAAGCTTAGAATTGAAACAATAAAGCCCTAGCCCTGGCGTAGTGGATAGAGCATTGGCCTACAGACTGAAGGGTCGCAGGTTCAGTTCTAGTCAAGAGCATGTGCCTCGGTTGCAGGCTCAATCCCTTGGCCCCGGTCAGGGCGCTTATGGGAAGCAGTCAATCAATGTGTCTCTATATCGATCTTGTTCTCTCTCTATCTCTCCCCCTCTTTTCTACCCTCTAAAAATCAATGGGAAAATGTCCTTGGTTGAGGATTAACCAAAAAAGAATTGAAGAAATATAACTCTTTCTATTGGCATTGCTTGAAGTCTTTATAGCAGGTGGCTCAGTTGATTTCTTTCACCAATATTTTTTTTTCTTCTTTCACCAATATTAACAAGATGCGTTCTGAATTGCAACTCTTCTCTGTCCCCATCCCATGCCATCCTAGAAGAGTCATCTTACAAACATGCGTGGTCACAAGAGTTACCTGGGGTGCTTTTAAAATTTGATTTTTGAGCACCTCTTTGAGATTCCAGTTCAATTAAAGTGGGGCCTGGTATTTCAACAAGTGCCCCAGGTGACTTTTAAAAATGGGAATGTTTGGGAAATATACTAATTACCTGGGACACTTTTTAGAAATACCAATATTTGGGCCCTACCCTCCAAAAGTTCTGATTTAACTAATGTAGGTTGACATATAAAAGTTCCCTTAGTAATTTTAGTACGCATTCTAGAACGGTCTTTCTTACATTTTAATGTGCATGTGAATCACCTGGAGACCTAGGTAGTATTCAGATTTTGCAAGTCTGGGGTGAGGCCTGAGATTCTGCATTGCTAACAAGCTGCAAGCAATATGCTGCAGCATTGGCAACCAGGGTATGTGCCACACCAACTGGGCCCCATGTGGCTATTTTGATTTAAATTAATTAAAATTAAATTAAACCCAACTGGTGTGGTTCAGTGGTTGAGCGTCAACCTATGAACCAGGAGGTCACGTTTGATTCCCAGTCAGTGCCAGGTTGTGGGCTCCACCCCCAAAAGGGAGCGAGTGCAGGAGGCAGCTGATCAATGATTCTCTCTTATCATTGATGTTTCTATCTCTCTCACCCTCTCCCTTCCTCTCTCTGAAATCAATAGAAACGTACTTTAAAAAAATAAATTAATTAAATTTAAAAATTCAGTTCCTCAGTTGCACCAGTTATATTTCAGGTGCTCAGTAACTGTATGGTGGCTCCTGTAGTGACAGTGCAGCAGTAAAGCATATCCATCATCACAGAAATCTCAGCGGACAGTGTTGTCTACAGCACCTTTCCCTAGCCTCTTGCTGGGATTGTGCCCCACCCTGATTACTTTCAAACCATCCTGTTTGCTACTATGTTAGGTTCGAGGAACGTCAGGCCTTTTGTAAACCATCCTCATATGACATGTCTACATTTATCTCTCATTTCCTGTTGATGTGTAGCCTTCCCAAGTGAGGCCATTTGCCTCACTGCCCCGCAGACATGCTGTATCTGATTGAGGCTCTTCTGGACAAACAGGTGTAGAGGGTAGTAGCTCAGTCTGTCAGCTTTGCCCCTTGCAGGCCCAGTTCAAGGCCTGGCACCTTTTAGGCAACCCTCTCCATAAATGTTTAGTAAACGAAAATTATCCTCTCTTGCTTAGAATGTCTCTCCACCCCCCCCCATTTTTTATTTTTATTTTTTAAATATATTTTATTGATATTTTACAGAGAGGAAGGGAGAGAGATAGAGAGCTAGAAATGTCAATGAGAGAGAAACATCGACCAGCTGCCTCTTGCACACCCCCTACCGGGGATGTGCCCGCAGCAATGTACATGCCCTTGACCGGAATCGAACCCGGGACCCTTCAGTCCGCAGACCGACGCTCTACCACTGAACCAAACCGGCTTCGGTCCCCCCCCACCATTTTTTAATTAATGTATTATCTTACCATTGCCCCTCTACCATACCCCCATACATGCCCTCACCCCCCAGTGTTTTGCATCCATTGGTTATGCTTATATGCATGCACACAAGTTAGAATGTCTTGTAGGTCTCCAAATATTCTCCATTCCTAAAGGCCCCTTTCTCCACAAAGCTTTCCCTGACCTCTCTAGATCTCTGTCTCTTACTCTGAATTTCACTATCCATCCATCAATTTAACAGGTATTTATTTATGCCTACCATGTGTTCCACTGGGAATATATTGGTGAATAAAACAAACATAGTCTGGTTCTTTCCCACTTTATTTACTGCCTATCTCTCTGTTACCAAAGAGGAGATAGGCAGTAAAACAGAGTGCAGTAACAGAGAATAACAGGGGACATGTACTTGGTGTGGAGAGGTCTCTGAAGAGTTGTCATAGAAACTAAGACTCAAGAATGGGAGCCAGCCATGAACAGAGTATACCTCAGAGTCTCCCTGTACAGATTAGCATTTGCTTATTTTCCAGGATTTAAGCCTGTTTTGATATGCACTAGCTTTGTTTCAACGAGATTGCAAGCTGCCTATGAGTAAGACCATATTGCTGTGATTCTGTGTTCCTAGCATCAAGCTAAACACAACATGGTGTCAAATCAGTCTTCATTTAGTGAGACTCTGCTACTTTAAACCCTTAATCATCACCAGAGCCCTCTAGAGCCAGGGAGTCCCTTTTGGCTTTCTGTCAGTTACTCTAGACCAGTGGTTCTCCACCTTCCTAATGCCGCGACCCTTTAATATAGTTCCTCATGTTGTGGTGACCCCCAACCATAAAATTATTTTCATTGCTACTTATAGCTGTAATTTTGCTACTGTTATGAATCATAATGTAAATATCTGTGTTTTCCGATAATCTTAGGCGACCCTGCTAGTGGTGTTCAACCTGTGGGTCGAGATCCACATGTTGAGAACCGCTGATTCAGAAAACAGGTATTTACATTACGATTCATTAGGAAGGTTGAGAACCACTGCTCTAGACCTAGGTATCTTTATATCCTGAAGGATGCTTTTTTTTTTTCATTGTAGAGAAAACAGGTAGGTGCCCTAGTAGATTGTGAAAGAATTGCTATGCAACTTAACATTTGGTTCCAAGACACCCTTTTTTCCTGCTTCCTTGGTTTGAAATTTATACTCTCTTAGACCTGTCTCCAATTTATTTTCACTTACTTAATAGCAGCACGGTGGAAAGAGGACTGAAGCTGGGTTCGTAGATTTAGTTAACCATTTTTCTTGCACTTCCACTCTGTTCCAGATATTGCATCCTAACTAGAGCTAGTCAGGCACCGTCCCCTGGCCTCACCAGTGCATTCTGGTCCTGGTTCAACCATCAATTAGCTAGATGACATCCAAGCCTAGGGTACTTTTCTTTCAAATGAGGATAATAATATCTGTTCTTCTTGGCACCTGTAGTCATTAGGAGCCAGGTGTGAAGGAACTCTGGCAGTCTAGAATGGTCAGGCTGTTATCACTGTTAATGTGACTCTTGAGTCATCCTTTTCCTTCTGATAATCAGGAACTGATTATGGGTTTGCCCCTTCCTAACCATTTCACCCACCACCAAGGTTGCCTGTTTGCAGCAGGCCATGGCTTTTGCTGTCCTGTGCTCTGTGCTCATTCTTCAAGTCCTCATAACACCCGCTCGCACTCCTATTCCTTCCTATGTAGCATGTGGGTTGCTGCCAGCAGCACTCCAGCATGTGCCCAGGGGCATTCAGACACAGGCGGTCTGTTGTGTTAGCAAATAGCTAAGAAAATGGTGATGTGCCTGAGCTAGTCTTTGGCTCCCGTCCCATCTACCGGAAGAAGCTGGTTTTCCTGACTCAGCCATTGTGCCAGGATAGTCTCTTAAGTGGTGGAATTGCAGGGCTGTTTAGCGGGGACATTTGGAACAGGTGGACTATTTTTCCACCAAACTGTCATACTGAACATGGCTTTTCCTGGCAGCAGACCTGAAGCCAGACCTCATGTACTGCAGTGCCACAGAGGCTAGCCCACAACAGGTCAAGTAAATGGTCCTGAGTGTTCTTCAATCAGCTGGACATCTCTCAAGCTTCTTCCCACTTGGTGCTATGCATAGTCAAGTAGGGTTCCCCCACCCCCTCACTTCTCTGGCTCTCCGGGGCTTCCTGAAACCCAAGGATCTAGGACTCTGAGTAATGATTTAACACTTAAAGGGTCTTTCATGGCCATTATCTCTTAATTCTCACAACAGCTTTGTGGGATAGGTATTATGCTTGTTTAGCCAATGAGAAACTGAGGCTCAGGAAGAGAGCTAGTAGCTTTTCAGAGGCCATGCAGACATCAAGTGACTGAGCTTCCATTTGAAGTTAGATGGTCTGATCCCCACATCCCACTATTGTTTCAACTATTATCAACAGCTGTCTGCCAAAGCAAGCTCCTAATCTTTGTATGTGATATATTACACTCAACAAAACATCTTTATGTTACATCTCTGTTTTATAGATGAGAAGGCTGAGACTCAGGTTTAGTGAACTTCTCACCATCTTTGAGCTTGGCAATGGCTGAGCTAGGACTTGATCCAGCCTTCTAACTCCCAGTCAGCACTTTGTCTGGTTCCATACACTACCTTGGCATCTGGACAGAAAACTTCTCAGGGTCTTTCCCTTTGGTTGTCCTTATCCCGGAAAGTAAGACCTTCCCTGTCCTCCTTTATAGGTCCAAGCTATAAAATGGCCCTACTCCATGGCCCAGCTGCTGATTAACCTCTGTGATATTTGGACTTCCCAACTGTGCCAGAGAGAGAATGTTAGGCACACACACACACACACACACACACACACACACACAGGCTCTGTGCATTCCCTCTGTGAACCATGGGCATCTTGCTGAATAGCCTGTTCTTCTACTAAAGAGGCTGGGCCAGCCTTGGCCAGCCTAGAGCTGGGTAACATGGAGGCCAAGGTGCCTAGTTTCCATCCCCAAATTACCAGCTGCCCTGCAGATATATGCCCTTGGACCAGGAGAGAAGGTGCAGTCCACACCATCTCTGTTCCTGGGAAAATATATATACTTCCATTATCCCAAGCCCATACGTGTGGACAGTAGTGGGACCACTGCTGAGTAAAGGGAGCCATGGCCTGGGAGGGTCACCCAGACATGAGTCCATCTCTGCCCGTCGTCATTCAGCCCCTCTGGTCTCCGTGTTCCTCCTCTGTATAAAATGAAGAATTTGGACCAGATATTCTCTGAAAACCTCTTCTGGCTCTACCAAGTCGCTTCCCTGTTTCTTATAGTGTTGGCAGTGTCCCTCTGAGCCGATTCTATGGCTATTAGCGTATTCTCAAAATCCCCAGCTTTTGTGTCATGGCTCTTCCACACTCCTCAGAAGACTAACTGTGGTACTCTGTGTTCCAGGGGATCCTTTCAGATGATCATGGGCTGGCTGCTGCCCTGTGGAGAACCTTCTTCAATCAGAAATGTGAAGACCCCCGACAGCTTGAACTATTGGTGGAATATGTGAGGAAACAGGTGAGTAACCCTTCCCCTCCCCTCCAGAGTTTCAGGAAAGCAGGACCTTCCTTAGGTCTGTCAGTGCTGGGCTGGGCTGGGCTGCCAGAGGACCATGAGAGGCTGAGTTCCCAGACACTATTCTGAGGGAATTCTGATCAAATCATGTCAGCACTGGGCACCAATGAAGAGCCACGGGTCAGGGAATGGGAATAGGAGAAAAGGCACCTGCTTTCAGAAACTTTTATTCATTCATGGCACATTAATTGCCTTCTGTGTGCCAAGTGTTGTGATATATCCTGGGACACACGGTCCTATAAGGTATGGGCATAGGAAACAATGCAGCCACTCATTGTGGTCCTATTTCTGTACCTACTTTGAGCCCCAGGATTTACGTTTTCTGCTGCTAATTTCTAGCAGGACTGAGCTCCAGGCAGCATTCCACAGACATCTCTCAAGCTTCCCACTTGGTGCTATGCATAGTCAAGTAGGGTTCCCCCATCTCCTCACTTCTCTGGCTCTCCAGGGCTTCCTGAAACCCAAGGATCTAAGAGAAAGTTCCAGAGTGAGGACTACTTAATTGATTTTTTCTCAAGTCCATGGAAAATTCACTCCTTGATCTCCATGACCCCCATCTTGAGTTTATGGGAAACCCCTACTTTACGGATAAGTGAGCTGAGTGGCAAGGAAGAGGAACATAGATGCTTTTCCAGGGTCTCCCAGTGAGTCAGCCTGCACAGCTGGCCTAGAACCCTCAGCTGGGTGATTCATGTAGTCACTGGAGGCCTCAGCTGCTCCAGACAGCTCATCAGCTCAGGCTGTCCCATGAGTCACATCTTTGCTTCATAGGCCTGGTCCCTGGAGCATAAAGGGCCTCACCCCACAGTTATTCTTTTATTCACCTGTGTCTGTGGCCTTCAAGCCTCCAACAGCCAGAAAATGGAAGGCCACACCCCAGCTCTTGAGGAGAAGATGGCAACAGGACCATCTTGTTGATTTCTGGGAAAGTCACATACTGGAGCTTTTCAGACCCAAAGGGTAGAGAATCCCAAAGCTAGGACTTCTGTTTGACGGTTCTTCAAATCTGCCAGCACCAGAGAGAAGGCATTATGGCCAGAGGGCCCCACCCACCGAGAATTCTGAGACTCCTACTGTTCACTAGGCTCACCCTCAGCCAGCAGGAGCAATTGGCAAAGCAAATGCTGTGTTTTCTGAGAGACCAGCCCAACTTTTCCATCTGCTGTGGTGGGCCTGTGCCAGGCGGCATGACAAAGACATAGCTGAGGGTCCTGAAGGAAGGGACTGCCCACCAGTGCCCTATAAGAAGTCCCATATTGCCCCAGTGAGAGGCCGGCAATTGGAAAACAGTGATGAGGCTGTTAGGGAAGCATGGAGTTTTGACAGGGGCCCAGTTCTGTGAGCAACTGTTTTGAGCCCCCTTTCTATTCAGAAAGCAGAGATTACTGAGTCCTAGCCCCGGCCTCAAGGAGCCAGCTCCTGGTTTGGTGAGGAAGCCAGTGAGGCACAAAGCTAAGCCTGGAATAAGTCAGTCTGTGATATGATACAGAAGGAACAAAGTGCTGTGGAAGGCCAAAGAAAGGAGAGACAAAGTCTGACCCAGGAGGACAGGGAAGACTAGGAAGCTAGGGCCTGGGCAGATTCTAGTCCTGCACCAGGATGCTAGTTGGTGTGGTAGGTGGTCCCAAGCCCACGTTGGGTTATGTTGAGATTTTCATCCCAGGAGGTGGGCAGAGTGGGGGCCCTAAGGACAGAAATGGAGCAGTTGGAAAGAGGAGTGGATTTCAGGGAAGATATTGGGTCAGCTGATCTTTTTACCCCAGAGGATGGCAGGATATGTGAAATCTAGACCTGAGGTAATGGGAGAGACCGGGGTTCTGTTCAATGGTCCTCGGCCTGAAGATGAAACGACAGAGGTGAAGGAATTATTGGAAGAGGGAGATGATCTGAGGCATAAGATGAGGCCTCTGGACTCCTGCCCCTTCCATGATCCCCCAAATGTCTTCTTACTCCAAAATGGAGTCTCATCTTTCTAAATCTAGTGCTGACTCCTGTTCTGATCCTGCTGTCACCCTAGATTTTTGCCCGGCCATTGTAAAGAATTTCTTTTTCTTCTGCTTTCCTTATTAACAGTCACTGGGGAATCCTTCCAGAGATTGCCTTTATCTCCTGAGATCTAGCCACTCACTAGATTACCTGCTTCCTGCAGAACTGCCTGACCATATCTCCCCTACAACTGTTCCAGTTCTCCATCGCAAAGCTGGTCAGGGAGATAAATCCCCAGCCATCCTAAAGGGATGAAGCTGGGGCCTACTGACCAGAGTCAGGACCACTAGAGGACAGCAGAGACAAAAAGTCCCAATGACTAGTAATGTTCTATCATTTAATCTTGTCCTAAGTCCTGTGAGGTACATGTCACTATCCCCTTTCTCAGACCTTTGTCAGACAAGGGAACTTAAGTCTCAGAGAAGGGAATTGACTCACCTGGGTACCATTCATTGCTATTCTGATTGGGGACACACACGTGCACACACCCCTACCTCAAGGACATATCTCTCCCTGACACATCCTCCCTAGAAAGTTCTTTCAGTCCAGAAAGTCAGGGTTTGTGTGTCTGTGTGTCTGTTAGAAGGATGAGGGAATTCCCGGAAGCCTTCCCAGTGACTTACTTCTCCAAACCTCCTTTAGTGAAATAATCGGGGAGATCAGGGGCTACCCTTGGCCTGAGAGCTGGGATGCCCCCTCCATTACTCTCCTTTGGAAGGTGGTTCCTTGCGCCATCTCACATCTGTTCTGCCCTGTCCCTTTCCCCTATGTGCTGCTCTCTCCCCTTTGCAGATTCAGTACCTGGACTCCATGAATGGTGAGGATCTGCTTCTAACCGGGGAGGTGAGATGGCGCCCTCTAGTGGAGAAGAATCCTCAGAGCGTCCTGAAACCCCATTCCCCAATTTATAATGACGAGGGTCTTTGATGTGCTGGTCCCTCTGAGCAGCTGGCCCGCTGGTGTTGAAGAACCACCGGAGTAGAAGTGCCCAGGACCCTGCAGAAAGTGGCCTGAACTGACCTATGAACAGCATCTGTCAAACACCTGGCCCCATTTGTGTTGATTTTCCTCTTGTGTACCCAGGAATCTGATCTGGCCGGGTTTAGTACTGGGAGAAGCTCTTTTGGGGTGTTCTCTCCATCATGAGAAGACCTGAGCAAGAGCTCCCCAGCACACATTCTCTAAGTCCCCTCTAGCAACTTGTGAGGACAGCTTTTCCCGAAGGCCGCAGAAGGGATGGAGGTGCCTTAGAAAGGGGACACCCCACCGAGGGCCCACTGAGGCCCCAGGAGCAGGTTGTAATGCTGCTGAGTCAAGACAGGTAATCATGCTCTGTCCGCTGGCTTTGAGCTGTGGGGGTTGAGTTGGCCATTAAAAGAATCAGATTTAACTCTCCCATGATTCTTCCTTAATCCAGGGTCTTTTAGAAACTTATCTGAGGTGGCAGACGCTATAAGCCGAGGAATACCCCCCAGCTCAGAGACACGGGCAGGGAGAGGGTCAGGAGGGTCTCTGCTGCTGCTTTTGCCTCCAATTCATGGAGATGTCACTGTTCTGGCCCATCCATGTGGCCTGCCAGGCCCTGTCCTCTGGGGCCCCAAAGGCCTCCGATGACCAAGTGCTTGTCATATCCCAAGTCATATGGAAAGAGGCTTCAAGAACAATGAATCGGGTGAGGAACATGCTGTCTTTCCTCTCTCGGTTCCCCCTTCTAAGAGATGTTGAGGAGAAAAAGAAAACATTCTTCCTGGCTTTGCTGTACCATCGCAGGGCCTGCCCTGGGCCCAGCTTCCTGTGCCCTTCCCCCTCTGAGTGTGCGCTGTCGAGCCAGCTGGGCCTGAGCACAGTCCCCTCCTCCCTCTGAGTGTGGGTCATCTCTTGGGGGGATTTTCGTAAATTGAAGAAAGGGGGCGTGGAACCGTATTGCCCCTCCCCCCCATCAAACTTCCTTCATTTAACTTGCTATAAAATGAGTCACATAAAGAAACTCTATATGGATGAGGTATATCCCACTTCTGTGAAAACATTACAAATCAAGCCGCCTTCTCTGAGTTTATTTAAGATGCTTTTGTTGTGAACGGAGCTCTAGAGTGAAGCCTCCTCTGTGTGTGTGAGATAATAACACCTTGTAACTCATTACAGCTGGGCACTATTTACATAAACCAGAGCTGAGCCAGGCAGGAATTTGCTGATTAATTTATTTTTAATGGAGTGAAGTATACCATGCACCAAAATAAACTTTACTGTGTGTACCTAACTGCTCCTGGAATGGATGGAAAAATTAATGGAACAGATTTTGGCTCCCAACTCTACACATTAATTCATATATAAAAGTTATTTGAGCCTTAACCCATTTGCTGCCCACAGCAGCTCCGCAGCCACAGATCCCAGTTCAGCTACCGGGCTTGCTGTAGAATCAAGGAATCTCTGATTTGGAAGGAACTTTAAAGGTCCTTTAGTCCAGCCCTGGTCCAGAACTTGACTCCCTTTCTCAACATCTCAGCTGGCCTATGTTCATACAGGCCCTACATGAATACCGCCAGCAGATTGTCCTTTTCTTGGAGTCACGTCCTGCCTTCGTGAGTAATTCTCAAACACTGCACGCAACTTGTATGATATTGCATCTCAAATTACTTTCTGGCCATCAGCATCTTTCACTGACTACAGACCCCTCGCCTTCAAGATAAAACCCATGTTCCTTGGGGGATATAAGGTTCTTCTTAGTTTGACCTTTGTTTGTTTTTGTGAATCTCTAACCAGTTTCTGCCCTGAACAAACTGAACCACTTGGGGTTACCAGAAGAGACCAACCTGTGTGTTTCCTCTACCTGGGTCCTTCTCCTCCCTCTTCTGACCAAAGAAATTCCACATGCTGTCAAATACCCCTTCTCCTGTCCACCCCAGGCGGTGTCTCCAGTGAAACTGCTTTTTACATCCTGCACTGTGAGCGCTGTTTGGGTCAGTCGCCTTTGTTTCTCCAGTCCCAACAGAGTGCCTGCCTCACAGCAGACGTCAGTGTAAGCTTTGACAAATGAAAGGGGGAATGAGTGACTGACTCATCAATCATTAGCAGCACAAGCCCCCCCCCCCCTCAAAACCCCTTTTTCTCAGACTAACCTACAGTTGAGCTTATTTTAACAATTCAGTATGGCTGAGTGTTTTTCTATTGTTCATTGTTGTTATGCAAGACAAGTGAAGGTCTTCATTTCTTGTCCTTAGGGAGAGCAACCTCTAGGAATAATTTTGTTATTTATTTGTACTCTGTATACTTCCAGAAAGGATCACAACAAATCAAGAGACACAGTTATAATAAACCTGCAAAACAAAGCAAAGTTTAAAAGATAAGATGCAAGTATTGGAAGGGAAGAGAAGGAAAATAATCATTTTAGAAAACCTCAGCTGCTAATAACCAAGTTTCATGTGACTTTTAGGGTAATTTGTGAAGTGTTTTAACATACCATCTCACAGCAGTCCTAAAAATAGATAATACCCTCATCCTCTTATCCCCTGACACAGTGAGGGGACGAAGGCTCACAGAGGCCTGTAGGGTCATCTAGGGTAAGAAGGGGCCAAGAGTGCCCCTGCCCGTGTCTCCTAACCCAGGGCCTTTACTCCCTCCTCGCTCACACTGCCTCCTGCAGGTCAGCGAGGAAATCTGCAATTGAGTATAAAAGGTTGCTCTGAGCTTCCTAGCTGCCAAAGGCAGAAACTGGAAAGCCTTAAGATTATGTAGTTTCCATTGTCACGTAAAAGGAAGTGTACTTATTCATCAGAAGCAACAGCCTGGCTGGTGTGGCTCAGAGGTTGAGTGTTGACTTACGAAGCAGGAGGTCACGGCATACGCCTGGGTTGTGGGCTTGATCTCCAGAAGGGGGCCTGCTGATCAGTGATTCTCTCTCATTATTGATGTTTCTATCTATCTCCCTCTCCCTTCTCTGAAATCAAAATATATATATAAAGAAGAAACAAATGTTTCTCTGAAATCAATAAAAAATAAATATATATATAAATGTTTCTCTGAAATAAAAACACATATATAAAGAAGAAATAAATGTTTCCCTTACTGAGAATAATGTCTAGCAGTTGTAAATGAGAAATACAGAACAATGTAGTGAATTTTATTTTGTCTTAAAATTTTAAAAATCATAAATAATTGCTATTTTATACATGAAGCTAAGATGAAAGGCCAGGCCTTAATTCAGCCGATACATTTTGCATTTCTGTTTGGTGCCATCACTGCTTGGTATTTTCTTTTTATTAGGGCTCGGAATTTTCTATTGTTATCTTATTTAATCCTCAGTGACATTCTGTGAGGTAAGTGTTATTAAGCTCATGTTACTGCTGCGCGAAACTGAAGCTCAGAGGGGCCCAAATCTGCCCTTCATGCAGTCGGGTGGTTCTGACACCCACGTCCAATGCTTCAACGAAGGGTCAGTGTGCCACAATTAAAAAGGAAAAGGAAACTTAAAGCAACATTCCAGCCACATGTGTGGACACACACACATGCTAACAAGAAAAATCAGAACAAGGGGTTACAAATCAGAAATGCCTTGGAGAGAATCGGGACACACGGATGGGTAAGGTTTAGATAAGTGACCAGAAAAATGAAGTGAGGAGCTGCCCATGGGAAGGCACAGAACTTACGTGGGCCTTGAACTCATGTGGACCAACTAAGTCGGTTGCTAAGGGAAGAAAAGGTTGCAAAGATCTGATTGGGGCCGTGGGTGGGTGTAATCTCTGCCATGCTGCACCTGACAAGCAACAGGAAACCACCTACGTTCTTGGAAAGGACTGGCCTGATGGGAGCAAAGACGCAGAGCAGCGCACAGTGTGGCTTGGTGTGGTCACAGTGGGGTCCTGGGCATCTAGGCTTGAGGGCCTGGAAGTGGCCAGGGATTCAAAGGGAAGTTCACCCCAGAGGGAAAAATCACAGAGCTCTGCTGGAAGCTGGGAGATGGCAATGTCTGGCAGGCGGTGTTTGAAAAGAAGAATCCTCTTTTTGTTGTGGTTTTATTTTCTCCCAACTGCTAATTAAAGTGCCCTATGAGATGGGTCAGGGATTGTTGCCCCCACCATGCCTGAGGGGAACAGGGCCACTAAGAAGAAACCACTTCCTGGCGCCAGGTGACCCTGTAGCAAAGCTGGACAGTCTCGTGTATTCTGAGCCCAACCCCATTGCTTTTGGTGCACCTTCATTGTGTCTGCATCGGAGCTGTCTAGTGGAAGACTGGCCAGTAGAGATCCTCAGGGCAGGAGTGGACCTGAGAGGATTAGGACAGGGGCCAAGGACTGGCCTCCTTGTCCGGAATAGAAGGGGCACTGGAAATCACGAAGCTGGATGAGCTCCCAGAGGTGAAGTGCAGAGGGTAGACCAAACACTGGGAAGGCATGGGGGAAGCGTTCTCGGGGTGTGGTAGGAAGAGCAGGACCTGGCATAGGAGGGAGGATCTGGAGCCGAGGCCAGGGGAGAGGAGAGCTTCCAGGAGGCAGCTCTCAATGCTGCCCACTGCAGGGAGTAGGGGCAGAGAGTAAGTGGGTGAGGCGTAAGGGCTTTAGACCATTTCAGGAACATGATTTTTGAGAGAAAACAGATTGCAAAGGGTTAAGGCAGAGTGTGGCAGCAGCTGTGGTGTCTTTGGAGGTGCCTAGCTGAGAAAAAAAATTGGACAGAAGTTAGAAGAGCAGGGTAAAAATGAAGGCCTCAGCTAGCCTATAGACTGAAGGGTCCCAGATTTGATTTCGGTCAAGAGCATATGCCCAGCCCGGGGCATGCAGGAGGCAGCCGATCAATGATTCATCATGGATGTTTCTATCTCTCTCCCTCTCTGTTCCTCTCTGAAATCAATAAAAATATATTGTAAAAAACAACAAAGAATGAAAGCCTCAGCACAGGATAATGCTGAAGATGTGTGTGGGGATGGGGAAGAGTCTAATTAAATGTACACTATTTAATGGAAAGAAACTTCCCATAAATGTTAGATATTATTATTTATATCCCTCTAGAAGTGGAAGCCAGGATTTGAGAACAAGGGCTGGGCTTTGGATGGAGGAGGGAACCGTTTCCTGAGACCAGGAATCGGAGGACAGCTAGGGGACAGGGGTCTCAGAGGTGAGGACTGAGAGGGAAGGAGGAGCGCGTGCTGGTCTAGATGCCCAGGAATCTAGGGTTTATCTGCCATTTGGTGAAGTGGGAAGGAAGGGTGTGTGGCAGGTTTGTGGGCAGAGAACTGGACAGTCCTAAAGTGTTAGAACGCATTCCTTGGGAGCAACCCTCCTTGTTGCCCTGGTCCTGCCTATGTCTAGCCTTTTCCCCAATCCAACGCACCATGCCTTGCCTACCCCCTCCACTGGGCTGGCGGTAGGACAGACCTTAGTACACTGGCCATAATCCTCTACCCACTTACCCCTGTCCAGGTGTTAACTTACCCATCACACGTTTTCTGGGGCTTCCAAGGGGCTTCCCTTGAGTCCTGCTGCTGAGCGTAGGACCTAGACCCTGCCCAGGTCTAGGACTCCTCCCTCTACTTGGGGAAGAAAAGGTCTTGATGGTCCTGACTGGGAAATTTCCAGGAAGAGAGTCTTCAAGCACTGACTGACCAAAAAAATGATAGGCCTGGCTGGCATGGCTCACTGATTTAATGTTGACCTATGAACCAGGAGGTCATGGTTCAATTCCCAGCCAGGATACATGCCTGGGTTGCAAGCTCGATCCCCAGTATGGGGCGTGCAGGAGGCAGCCAATGATTCTCTCTCATCATTGATGTTACTCTTTTTCCCTCTTCCTCTCTCAAATCGATAAGTGAGTGTGTGTGTGTGTGTGTGTGTGTGTGTGTGTGTGTGTGTGTTTAAAAAGTGATAGGATATCATGTGGGCTCTGTGAGGGACTTGGAGGCCTCTTTCCCAGCCGCTTGCTTTACAGGCGGGAGCTGAGGCCCCGAGAGCTCTCTCGAGATTTCAGTCAGCAGCCAGGACCCATGGGCCTGTGCTGGCTCGCCCCTTCCCTCTTGCTTTCTCCCTCTGGCCAGAAGCAGCTCCTTCAACTAGCCACCATCTGAGGAAGCCCGCCACAGGGCTGTACCCTCGTTGGGAGTGTGGAGTGGAGACATGATTCCTCTAAGGTTCCAGAATGGGTCATGAGCTCTAAACCCCAAGCATTTGATTTATACTTTGGCTTAATCTGTGGCTTGTAATTATGAGTCTGCCCTCCCAACTAAACTGAGTTCCTTCAGGGCAGAGACCAAGTCTTATTCATCTTTGGAACCACAGTGCTGGCCTAAAGTGGGCGTCAAATACATGCAGAGTATACCCTGGCTGGGTAGCTCTGTTGGTTAGAGCATCATCCCAAGACACCAAGGTCGCAGATTTGATCTCTGGTCAGGGCACACACAAGAAACAACTAGTGGGTATATACATGGGTGGAACAACAAATCAATTTCCTCTCCCTCTCTTTCCCTCTCTCAAATCAGTACAGATAAGTAAATGCTTGCGGAGTGGAGCGGATGGAGAGGGGAGGGAGTGGTGACTGGATCACCCACCACTGAATGAGATGAGATGGACAGGGATGGAGGGAAGAATGTGAGGGAGTCACAGTGTCTACAGCCTGACACAGACGCAGCCACCTTTCTGAAACAGAATGCCAACATTCTCATTCCTTGGGGTCCCAAGTGCCCAAGAAAGGTGTGAGTGCTGACTGGTCTGTGTGTGCAAAGTGGAGAGAGGATCTTGCCTCCTGAACTGGGCTGAGAGGCAGCATCTCAGAGCCACACTCCACTGACAGCCAGGAGCCGTGTCCACCTTCAGGGCCAGCCCTTGGACCAGAAGGGGCCCCGTCACTGCTTCGTTTGTCTTCGGGCCTTCACCATGCCCCTGCCCTTTCGTGGCCAGAAAAGCTCTGGAATCGGCAGGTTCTGAGCTACTGCTCCTCCCAGTCACCTGACACAGAGCCGCCTTCTCGTTCCTCACAACAACCTGGTGAGGGATGGGGTGTTGGTCCCTTCCCGCCGATTCAGGCACTGTGACTCAGAGTTGTGATTGTTCAGCTCGTTAAGTGCAGAGTACTGTGACCTCCCGGAGGCCTCTGTGGTACTCTATGGTACTCGGGGTCAGTGAACCACGCCCACCTGGGCTGTTTCTGGGAGTCTGGTGCTTTGGGCTACTCTCCCCCGGGGGACTGCTTCCACTCTAGGAATCTTGCCAACCTCTGTGTCATCATCTTTGCACCGAGAGGCCGAACTTTAGCAAGATCCTCTTCAGACTGTGGCCCAGATGGCCTTTCTGACAGTCCTTTCCCTGTATCACCTCCCCACCGTTCTTCACCAGGCGTGCCCTTGTCCCTCCAGACCTCCACCCTGGAACACCCTGCTTGCCATTCTGTACATCTTTTTAAAATATATATATATATATATATATATATATATATATATATATATATTTTATTGACATTTTACAGAGAGGAAGGGAGAGAGATAGAGAGCTAGAAACGTCGATGAGAGAGAAACACGGACCAGCTGCCTCCTGCACACCCCCACCGGGGATATGCCCGCAACCAATGTACATGCCCTTGACCGGAATCGAACCTGGGACCTTTCAGTCCGCAGACTGACGCTCTACCACTGAGCCAAACCGGTTTTGGCCATTCTGTACATCTTGAAATCATGTTCATCCTCCAATACCCACCTCAGGCCAACCTCTGGGAATCCTTACCACTTGGCCCTGCATCTCTAGACCTTAGGTTGCTTTGCCTCATTCGAGGGAGTTGGGCACACCGGCTCCCCCGCTCGCCCTGGCTACTTCTCCCCCAGGAATCTTCTCTCCCCTCTCCTGGAGGTGCCACCTTAAAGGTGTGTGGCAGTGTTGGCATCAGGACAGCTTGCACCTGGAGGGCTGCAGCCCAGCCTCTGCTTCCACCACCCCCACAGGACAGTCACCTGCCCAGGCGCCACTCAGCTGGTTAGAGACAAGGCTAAATGTCCCCCGGGATGTCAGAATGATGCCAAGCAGGCGCCTGACACAACTCCTGGACAGGAAAATATTTTCCCCCTCTTAATAACAGTTATTAAGGGACCTTTGCCCAACACACTGGTCTGGGCTTAGCTATCTGTATGGTTTCCATCACCCTGGGCCCCCACCCCTAGCCGCAGGCCCATGGCCAGGGTCCATCTATCTACCTTCCTGTTGCCCTTCACCCATTTGGCCCATGGGGAGGGGCCTCCATTCCTGTAGCCCCCCAGGGGGGGGGGTTGATTTACAGGCTTTCATTAGCAGGATGTCAGGGATCCCTTTGGCTCAGTCTTCCCACTGGGAAGACTTCCCATTGGACCTCATCGCAGTCTTCCCATTGGACCTCATCACTGTCCAGGCACTCAGCTACACAAACAGATCTCTGCCCAGACAGGCACACATGAGTATGTATACACAGATGCACACATAGGTAAATATACACCGACATGCAGCTAGATCAGCCGTGGGCAAACTACGGCCCTCAGGCTAGATCCGGCCCATTCGGCTGTTCTATCCGGCCCTCGGAGCCAAAGGAGTGGAGGGTTCTCTTGCTCTCCCCTCTGCTCCTTCACCAGCAGCCCAAGATGAGAGTGTCAGCATGGTCAGGTTGCTTTTGTTCCAGCCCTCCGGCCAGTTTAAGAACCCATTGTGGCCCTTGAGTCAAAAAGTTTGCCCACCCCTGAGCTAGATGCTTAAAGACAGCCAAGTAGATACATGAACATCACAGTACATATATGTACATCCATGCACAGGTACAGTTCTGCATAGTTCTAAGTATATATGTTGAGTCGAACCATACAAAATTTTCAATATTAAGTGTGGGTTATTTTTTTTTTTACTTACAAAAATGGAATATAATACAAACGTGGCTATAGAGGGAAATACACAAAAATACAGTCAAATCTCCATGCCTATATTCAAGCAGCATTATTTACAATAGTCAAAGGGTATAAATAACCCAAGTGTCCATCGTTGTGTGAATGGATAAACAATGTGCTATATACACACAATAGAATATTATTCAGCTTTAAAAGGAAGGGAATTCTGACCAGGCTACACCATGGATGAAACGAGGACATTATCTGCTGAAACCGGTTTGGCTCAGTGGTAGAGCGTCGGTCTGTGGACTGAAGGGTCCCGGGTTCAATTCCGGTCAAGGGCATGTACATTGGTTGCGGGCACATCCCCAGTAGGGGGTGTGCAAGAGGCAGCTGGTCGATGTCTCTCTCTCATCGATGTTTCTAGCTCTCCATCTCTCTCCCTTCCTCTCTGTAAAATATCAATAAAATATATTTAAAAAAAAAAAGAAACGAGGACATTATGCAAAGTGAAATAAGCTGGTCACATAAGGACAAATGTATGATTCCACTTCCATGAGCTACCTAGAGTAGCCAAATTCAGAGACAGAAAGTAGAAGGTGGCTGCCAGGGTCTAGAGAGAGGAAGAAATAGGGATTTTTGGGGTACAGAGTTTCAGTCTTGCAAGATAGAGTTCCGGAAATGGAGGATGGTGATGGCTGTGCAACCAGGCATATGTGCTTAATGCCACTGAACTGCAAATGGTTATGATGTAAACTTTGTTATGTATATTTTACCACAATTAAAATAGTTTTTAAAAAGAGCCAAAGCCAAAACTATATACCACATGCATGCTGAGGGACACACAAAGGGACTCGGCAACATGGAAACGTGACCGCCTCCCCTCCCAGGAGCACTTCTTCCACCCAGACAGGGCCCTGGTTCCCCCTCAAATAAACCTGAGGATAGGCCCTAATGAAGGCCTTGCCACCTGGCTGCCCCACTGCTCATTACCTTCCCACTCCCACGGTCTGGCCTTGTTTACTCAACCTCCTGCCCCTCACACAGCCTCTCCGCCCGCCCCCGGGGAAGGGTCTCCTTCCGCTCCGGTGCTCCAATTTCTGTCCCTGCCCCCGAGATGGGATGTAATGTTCCCACACGTCCGCTCTTGGTCTATGCTTCTTCCTCCCCCAACCCTACCGCCTGCCCCTCCCCCACTTCTAGACTTCTTCTATTTTTTAAATATATATTTTATTGATTTTTTACAGAGAGGAAGAGAGAGGGATAGAGAGTTAGAAACACTGATGAGAGAGAATCATTGATCAGCTGCCTCTTGCACACCCCCTGCTGGGGATATGCCTGCAACCAAGGTACATGCCCTTGACTGGAATCAAACCCGGGACCTTTCAGTCTGCAAGCCAATGCTCTATCCACTGAGCCAAACCGGTTTAGGCACCTCTAGACTTCTTAAAGACAAAGCCAGCCCATCCATCTTTGATCACAGGGCCCAGCTTGATGCTGAGGGGGCCTGCTCCCCGCCCCCCTGGGCATGTGTGGGGCCCGGTGTGAGAAACTCTGTGGACATAAAAGAAGAACCTGTGCTCTGGACCTGACTCCAGATCAGATAAACCAATTGCAATCAGTACTAACGAGGGCATCAAGACATGACATTAGGTCTCCTGGCCATCCTCATTGGCCCTCATCCCTCCACAGAAGGTGGTCCCTCAAGCAGGCATTACTCTGCTGTGACCATTTCTGCCCGGTCCGGCCCCCCAACTAGCTGCCATCTGCTGACCCCTCTTCCCCAGAGCAAAGCCTCCCACCCATGCTCCCGAGGACGCTGGGACTTTGGCCCATGTCAGGAACAGAGATAAGAAACCTGCCAGCCCTGTTTGCCTCCTGACTTTGCAGTGTGTTCCCCTCCCCCCCTCACATTCTTTAAAACAACCTTTCTCACTAGCCATTTAATACTCAGCTCCTGCGTCAAAACCGGTTTGGCTCAGTGGATAGAGCGTCGGCCTGCGGACTGAAAGGTCCTGGGTTCGATTCCTGTAAAGGGCATGTACCTTGGTTGCGGGCACATCCCAAGTAGGGGTGAGCAAGAGGCAGCTGATCGATGATTCTCTCTCATCAAAGTTTCTAACTCTCTATCCCTCTATCTTTCTCTCTGTAAAAAATCAATAAAAAAATATATTTAAAAAAAATACTCAGCAGCTCCTGAGGCTAGGAGGAAGGCTGCGGTCTGGTCCCCACCAGGCCGAGAGCTCCCCCCGAGGTGAGGGTGTCGAAATGCAGCCTCTGGAACAGCGTTTCTCAGGGGTGGGCCGCAGCACACTGCCCCAGAGCCACCATGTCACTTTTAAAAAGGCGAGAGCGCCAGAGGCCCGCTCAGACCTTCTGAATCAGAATCTCAGGTGGGTGGAGCCTGGGGGTCTGCACTTTAGCACATCCTGGCTAGTCTTGGGAACTGTAGAGAGAGAGACACACAGCTCTGGAGCCGAGAGGATGGGCGAGAGCTGGGGTGAAGGTGGGACAGGTGGCCGTGATGCCACCGCTGTGGAGACGGAGCGTGGCAGGGCCTTATGGGAACAAAAGAAGGCCCACAGACAGGCCACGTCCTTGGCAGTTCGGCGACATTCCCTTCAGCTCTGATTCAAGGCCTTGGGTGCAGGTGTGCTAGGCTTGCAATGGCCATCATGGGATGTTTGGGGTGATGGCTAGACTCTGAATTAGTGTTTGGATCTGTTTACATGCGGATCAAAATGTGTGGTCTGCACGTCAGCCTGTAGGCTACGCGTGTCTGTCAGCTCTCAGTACGTCCGTCAGCATGCATGCTTGTGGGTTCACATCTTTATCTTGGTGTCCTGAGTCGTTCATCCACCCGTGTGTGTGTGTGTGTGTGTGTGTGTGTGTGTGTGTGTGTGTCCCTGAGCAAGAGCGTAATACAACCTCCAAGGGGGCTCTGGAAGGTCAGGGTTTGTAGGAAACTAGGAGCTGGCACGTAATGCTGGATGGGGGTGGGGGGTGGGAGCGTGCTGAGGACCTACCGCTGACGTCTTCCTGGGAGGGCAAGTCCCAACAGCAGGCCAGCAGGCGAGGCTGACCCAACAGGTTCCAGAAGCCAGGGGCAATGGGGCGGAGCATGGCTCCTGACTTAGGTGGCAACGGGTTGGGGGCCCTGCCACACTGGGCCAGGCAGGCAGGCAGGCAGGCAGGCAGGAGAGGACGGATTTGCTGCTCTCTTCCTGCTGCAACCAGCAGGGTGCAGGCCATGGAGCCCACTGGAGGGTGACAGCAGCCTGGTGGGCGGGCATGTTTGGAGGCCTGGGGCCCGGGGTGGTGGGAGCGCAGGGCATGGCAGGGCCCCTGCGGGGCAGGGTGGAGGAGCTGAAGAGGCCGTGGTGGCGGGAGAGCCCGCCGCTGGTGCTGCAGCACAGCGAGGCGGCCCGGCTGGCCGCCGACGCCCTCCTGGAGCGGGGTGAGGCCGCCTACCTGCGGGCCATCTCGGAGGAGCAGGAGCTGCCCTTTCTGAGCGCCCTGGACGTGGACTACATGACCAGCCATGTGCGAGGGGGGCCCGAGCTGGGGGAGGCCCCTGGCCTGGAGGCCTCGGGCCCTGACCGCCTCAGCCTGCTCTCAGACGTCACCTCGGGCACGTACTTCCCCATGGCCTCGGACATAGACCCCCCGGACCTGGACTTGGGCTGGCCTGAGATTCCACAGGCCACAGGCTTCAGCCCCACCCAGGCGGTGGTCCACTTTCAGCGGGACAAGACCAAGAACATCAAAGACCTTCTGCGTTTCCTCTTCAGCCAGGCCTGCACGGTAAGGACCTCGTCTCTTCAGATGCGCGATTCACAGATGTGAGAACCGAGGCCCCCCCCGAGGGAGGGAAGGGATGCGCCCACGGACACACCGCGGCTTGGGTGCAGCACCCACCAGGCCACCAGCTCTTAGAGGAGGAGCTGTGTTTTATTTATCTTGGTAAGCCCCCTGGCATTCAGGGACATTATGGAGAAGCCTAGGATGGCCCCCAAGGGCTCCCACAAGCGCCCTGAACATGCAAGTAAAGGAGTGCAGGTTGCAGGGAGGGATCCTTCCTGCATCTTTCTTGGGAGAGGGTGTACGGCTTTCATCGGATTCTCAAAAAAAGTTTATGATCCCCAAACTAAGAATCCCAGCCTTGGTGAAATCGGAGGCACCCTTTGACTTGCAGAGGAGGAAACTGAGGCCAGAGAGGGGCTGGGACATGCGCAGGAGGGTCCAGTCAGGAAGGAGAGGGAAGGTTCCGGACTCAGGTACAGCCCTGACTCCTGGCGCTTGACTCCATCCACCCCTTACCCCTGCGCCCTGTGCACCCTGCCTCCAGCTGGGCCTGAGGCAGAGGACCCCTGGCTGGGGAGGGGGGGCGGGGGGGGATGAGTCACATGGCCCTGGGCAGGATTTGCGGTAGGTTGACTTCAGGGCCCTTGTCTGGGGGAGCAGCCTGTGGCAGACAGCAGGAGCCAGGATGCTGGGATCTCAGCTGTTCATTCAGAGCCTCCCCGGCAGGCCTGCCTTTGCCCCGGGCACGGGAGGGCCAGGCCTAATTGGCACTGGGAGTGAGGTTATTAGTGAGGTAGCTGCTGTGGTCACCCCGTCCCTTTGATCTTTCCCCCGTACCCCCTGGTCAGGCCTGTGCCCTGTACTGGGAATCCCCAAGCACTTTGCCTCCTCACCCCCCACCTCGACCCTTCACCTCTGGGCCAGAAGCTTCTGCCCGGGGCTGCCAGTGATTCTGAGTAACTTTGGGAAGCTTCCCCTCCCTGCTGCCCAGTGCCCAGTGCCCTGGTTGGTTAAGGAGGCAGCAGGAAAGGAACGTGGATTGAGCTTCCGTTGTGCGTTGAGTGTTTCCACATTTAATTCCCCGTAACTCGGAGACACAGCTATCATCGCTTCCACTCAGCAGATGGGGAAGCTGAGGCTCCCCGAGGCGAAGCCACTCGCCCAGGGCCATCCGACTGGGAGGTAACAGAATGCAGATAGGAACCGAGGAGGTATGAAATGGGAGGGGTAGGAAGAGAGAGTTGGGGGATTGGCGGCGCCAGGAGTTATTCGGGGCTTCTCTGACGCAGCCCATTGTGTGAGGGAGGCCGAAAGCCCCAGCCCCTCAGCGGAGGAGAAAAGCTGGTTCCACTTGGCGTGGGTGGAAGTGAGGGAATCCATGGTTGTAAGATGTCTTGCAGACCTCTGGAGCTTTATAGGGAAACCGGGGCAGGTCTGGCAAGTGACACTGAAGGCCCCGGGGCCTGGCTTGAAGCTCTGATCCTTGAGAAGGGAACCTCAGGCAGAGGTAGGGATGGAGCTAGCGGGGAGAGAGTGAGGACCCAGACTGGGAATCGGGGTCTGGCTTCTGCTTCTGACTCCTTCTCCCTTCTGGGCCTTGGTTTCCCCCATATGCGGAGAGAAGCTATAGACTGGGGCAGTTGATCCACAGACATCTTTGAGAATCTGATGACTGATACACATTCTGTCTTCAGGGGGAAAAAATGCACACAAAAACCTTTATACGACATCTAGGGGTTGAAGAGAGCGAAACTCCCTGTGTCTAAGTCAAGACCCACTGGGGCTAGGTCATGGCTAACAGCCCTTCCAGTTCGGGTTTTCTTGCGGGGGGGGCCTTGCCTCCTGCTTTCCCATCCAGCGCCCTCTTCCTGGGGCCCCCGGTATTGCCTCTGGCTAGGCTGAGCGTCCCCCCACCTCCTCCAGGTGGTGGCGGTGGTGATGGACGTGTTCACAGACATGGAGCTCCTGTGTGACCTCATGGAGGCCTCCAGCCGGCGTGGCGTCCCCGTCTACCTGCTCCTGGCCCAGGAGCACCTGGGCCACTTCCTGGAGATGTGCTACAAGATGGACCTCAACGGGGGGCACCTGCCGGTCAGTGAGGGGCCGGGCAGTGACCAGGGGTGGGGTGGGGCGTCGGGGAGGGCAGAAGAGTCACTCGGGGGGTTAGTGAGCATTGGGGATGGGTCAATGGGTTCCCTTAGCTGTTTAAGGTCAGAGACCCCAGGGGATTTAGACGTGAGTCCCTTTCTCTCAAGATCACACCCCCCCCCCAACCTTCATCCCTCCTTGGTTCAGAACATGCGTGTCCGGAGCACATGCGGGGACACGTACTGCAGCAAGGCGGGCCGCCGCTTCACGGGGCAGGCGCTGGAGAAGTTTGTCATCATCGACTGTGAGCAGGTGGTGGCCGGCAGCTACAGGTGAGCCAGCGGGACGGGGGCAGGGGGCCTGGGCCGGGCCACTGGCTGGCAGGGGCACCTGGGATCTGGCAGCTTTGACTTTTCTTTTTTAATATATTTTATTGATTTTTTTTTTTACAGAGAGGAAGAGAGAGAGATAGAGAGTTAGAAACATCGATGAGAGAGAATCATCGATCAGCTGCCTCTTGCACACCCCCATGTGCCCACAACCGAGGTACATGCCCTCAACTGGAATCGAACCTGGGACCTTTCAGTCCACAGGCCGACGCTCTGTCCACTGAGCCAAACCGGTTTTCGGCAGCTTTGCCTTTTCATTCACTCATCCATCTCTTCCAACATGGGCTGGACAGCTGCCACCTGCCAGCCACTGTGCAGGGCTCAGGGGACGGTGTGTGTGTGTGTGTGGGGGGGGGGGGGTAAAACAGCCCCAGGCTGGGCCCTGGAGGTGGTTCCTGTGCGGAAGGATTACTTTAAAAAAACGATCGGCATAGAAAATAACCATTTTACCTTGAAACTGGAGGGGCTCCAGAGAACCTTGCCCCTAGTCCATTCTACAGATGGGCAGACTGAGGCCCTGGGAGGGGAAACCACGTGCCCAGGTCACCAAGCCAGGCTCTGGGGTCAGAGCTCTCGGCCCCCTCACCTGGACCCTTGTGGTGGTGGGGTTGTCTTTGGCCGCGAGTCCTGCCTGGGCCCAGGGTTCTGCCCTTTTGCTTCCTGACCCTGCCGCTCTGCCCCCAGCTTCACCTGGCTCTGCAGCCAGGCCCACACCAGCATGGTGCTGCAGCTGAGGGGCCGCATCGTGGAAGACTTCGACCGGGAGTTCCGCTGCCTGTACGCGGAGTCGCGGCCGGTGGAGGGCCTGTGCGGCGGCGGCGAGGACCCCGGGGCGCCCTGCCCTCCTCTGGCGGCCCTGGCCTTGGGGCCCAGCGTCCCGAGCCGCCGGTCCTCGTCGCCCTCCAGCACCAGCCTCAGCAGCGTCAAGCACGCCCCGCTCATGGGCCGCTCCTCCTACCTTGCCCTGCCAGGGGGCGGTGGCTGCAGTGACGCAGGGATGGGGTCCTCGTCCCCAGGCCCCACGGGCCGCATAGCCAGCGGCCAGTCCTCCCTACAGCGCCAGCTGTCAGACCCCAACCGCGGCTCCCCCCCGGGGCCCTACAGGGCCAACCTGGGCAAGATGGGGGCGTCCCCCTGGTCCCAGTCCTCCCCCGCCCTCAACCACAGCGGCACCAGCCCCTTGACCCTGGCCGTGGGGTCCCCTCTGCTTTCCCGCCCGCGCTCCCTCCTCCCCTTCTCCCGGGGTGTCCCAGCCCTGTCCAGGCTCCCAGAGAACGAGCTCCCAGGAGGCCAGGAGCCCTGCCCGCCCCGAGGCCGCTGGGTGCCTGGCACAGCCCTGGAGACGGTGGAGGAGAAGAAGGCGTCTCTGAGCCAGAGCCACGGCCAGCTGGACCTCATCCCCTTCCCCAGAGCTCGAGAAGCAAGACGCCCTGATTCTGGCGTTACCTCCAACTCAGACTCCCTGTGGCCTGGTGAGCAGGCCCCGAAGGACAGGAGGCTAACCCCCAACCAGAGATACAACCAGCTGGATCTCCTGCCCCAGGCCCCAGGCGCTGGGGGTACCCCTGTGTCGGGCTCCCCCAGGCCTGGCAGTGGGAACCCAGAGAATAAGAAGCTGCCTCCAAACCACAGCCACGGCCAACTGGACCTCCTGGCGCAGTACCCTAAGACGGGGGGCTCCAGAGTGCCCCCTGAGGCCAACTCCTCGGCCAGGGCTGGCAAGCAGGGTCCGGATGAGCGACGGCAGACCCTGGGCCACAGCCAGCTGGACCTCATCACAAAGTTTGGGCCATTCCGGGGCGAGGGGCCTGGGCCCAACAGTCTCCCTCGGCCGAGCCACGCTCGCAAGCCCGGCGTGGGCTCTGGGGATGAGAAGCGGCTGACGCTGGGCCACAGCAAGCTGGACCTCATCACCAAGTATCATCAGTTGCAGGGCGCCAGGCAGGGGCCCGAGCATGGCCTCCCCGGGAGGCCCAAAGGTGACCGCTGCAATGGCGGCGGCAGCGGCACGTTTGGGGATGAGAAGCGGCTGACCCTGGGCCACAGCAAACTGGACCTCATCACTAAGCTCAACAAGTCCAAGTTCAAGCTGCTCCGGAGCCGCTTCGAGTCGTAGCCTCGCTCCCAGCAGGGACGTATCCCTCCCACATCTGCTGAGACTAGATCTGGTTAGGTTCCAGACCCCGGGATAGAAGCTCGGGCATAGGCTGCATGGGGGGGGGGGAAAGGGTGTCTAGAAGCCCAGGTTAGACACTCCCTGTGCTCAGGGTTCTTGCTTACACACACACACACACTCACAGATGCACACGCACAGGGAAATGGAACCCTCAGTTGGTGTTATTTGCCACTGTGCTGGGCACTTCACACCAGATATGTCTCTTCCTTCATCTTCACATCCTGCAAGAGAGACCTCTGGTAGGTAAACAATCCTAGGATCATAAGTGTTAATCTTTCCTATTTTATAAATGTGGAATTTGATGACTTGCTTTTAAATCAGGTCTAAGTAAGTGGCAGAAAAGAGACCCAAATCTGTGTCTTTCATGATTGTGTTTGTGCACAGACACAACCCACAATATCAACAATTCATATGTGGCCAGGCATACTAAATATACACACTACAGCGATGCCCCGAATGCCTTCACAATATACTTAGCACACTAACAGGGTTCACACCCACAAGCTGCACACCCATAAGCACAATAAGTGTCATTTGACTAAATGAATGGTTACACACAATATGTGCATTCAATCACATTGCAGACCCCTCAGGATCCACAGACCATACAAATATACATAAACACACACACACACACACACACACACACACCCCAGAACATGTACCAACCAGTATTTTCTTGGACCTAAGCTGTGTACCCAGCCCTGCTGGGCATGCTATGGCGCTTACAAATGAATTAGGATTAAATGTCTAAACCACTGGCCAGCAAGACAAGGCTGTATCTAATTAAAGGCAAACCAATGAAAGAGGTTGATAGAGAATAAAGGGCAGAGAGTCAGGGCAATGTCAGAGTGGAGAGGAAAATTTCTTAGGGGAGGCATCCTTGAGCTAGGCCTTGAAGGAAGAGGAGGATTTGGACAGATGAAGAGGGTTAGAGGAATTCCTGGTAGAGAGAACCAGGTGAAGAGCTATTAGGGAGGGGACTGAGGGATTGGGTCTGAGATGAACTGGGGAAGATGAAGAGGATGTACAATAGCACGCATGCACGCACACCCACACACATATTTTGCTGAGTGTTCCTAGAAGCACAGGCTCTGACAAGTTGTGGGTCCTTTTCCTGAGCTCACCACCTGCCTGGGACAGTATTATATGTGATGCAAATCAATAAAAGCAGACATGTTATGACCGACCCAGCAGCAGCCTGGTGTGTCCCTAGGAAGGTGGTGTTATGGAACTGTGCCTTGGGGCAGGGGAAGGGCACCATTTAGTGCAATTATGGAGGGCTCTCTGGAGGAGTGTGGGTGGCCACGGGAGGGCTGAGGGGAGGAAAAGGGCTCCACGCACCCTCTGCCCTCACTGTAACATTCTGAGAGCTCTTGTGGTTTTTGTAGATGCTACAAAATGTGTATCAAGTATATCCTGTCCACGAGTACACGTCCCTTGACCAGCACCATCTAGCCAAGGGACAGAAAGTGGCTGCCCAGTGAGTGATCAGGCACATGCAAGGGGCACATCGTGGGAGCCAGTCAGCCCCACACCCTTTCCTCCCCTGCACCCTCCCTAAGACTCTGCTTCATCCATCCTCTCTTCTCTCCAATACCTTCTTCAGCCTGGTTTCCTCTGCTTCTTCTGACTGCTTTCTCCAGCCTCTGTCCTGCTCTCACTTTCTCACCTGGTCTCACCCCCATGGGTGACCTCATCCACCCCAGGCTTCAGCCCCAAATTTCAGCGCCTCACTCTCCCCTGGGCTCCGGATCCCGCCACGCCTGTCTCAGACCTCACATTCACTATGTCACCTTCCCCACACCTGCTCTTCCTCTTCCGGCTTTATTCCAGTAAACTCCTCCATCAAAAACTCATCTGTGAGACATCCCGGCTCCTCTTGTACGCCTCTCATCCAACCAGCCACAAGTGTTGGTCATTTGTGCCTCCTAAAAAGTTCCTGGTCAGCCCTAGCCGGTTTGGCTCAGTGGATAGGGTGTCGGCCTGCGGACTGAAGGGTCCTAGGTTTGATTCCAATCAAGGGCACATGCCCAGGATGGGGTTCAATCCCCAGTAGGGGGCGTGCATGAGGCAGCCAATCAGTGATTCTCACCATCGATGTTTCTCCCTCTCTCTCCCTTTCTCTCTGAAATCAATAAAAATACTTTTTTAAAAAAGTTCCTGGTCAATGGGGGAATAAGGGGCATATGTAATACTTTCAACAATAAAAGCAGACATTAGAAAATAAAGTTCCGGGGACACTTTCCCCCTCCCTACTTGGGAGTCCATTCTGTGGGACTCTTTCCCTCTCCCCCTGTGGGATTCTGTACTTATCCTTCAATAAATCTCCGCCTTTGCTATACAAAAAAAAAAAAAAAAGTTCCTAAAGGACTGAATGAATGAATGGCGAATGAATGAATGCCTGAGTGTGAGCTTGCTGGGGGCGGGGCGAGGTGGCGTCCCAACCGGAGGACTGAAACCACGAAGCACATCCAGAAGGTGGAGCTAGAGAGGCCGCGAGCGTGGCTCTCCCGGAAGTCTCCTCGGCGGAGGCGGAAACGGAAACCTCCTTGGAGCCAAGAAGACCCATCCGTAACGTGTCGAGTGCCTGGCTGCCTGCGGAGTCCGTGTGAAGGGTCAGCTCGGGCCCCCCGGGTCACGGGGTGAGGGCGGCCGGAGGGTTCGGAGGGGCCGGGGGGCGGGACCGGGATGCTCGAGGGGGCGGGGCCGCGGCGGGTCCTGAGGGGCCGCGCCGCGCGGGGGACCAGGAGGCCGGCCGGAGAGGACCCGCCGGCCCTGAACTCCCCCGGCCCACTGCCCCCAGGCCTCATGGCGGTTCGGGCGTCGTTCGAGAACAACTGTGAGGTCGGCTGCTTTGCCAAACTCACCAACACCTACTGCCTGGTGGCCATCGGAGGCTCCGAGAACTTCTACAGGTGCGACGGGAGCCTGCTGGCGTGGGTGGGTGGGGGTGTGTGGGTGTGGGTGTGGGTGGGGGTGTGGGTGGGTGGGTGGGGGGAGTGGGAGTGTGGGTGTGGGGGGTGGGAGGGTGGGTGGGTGTGGGTGGGGGTGTGGGTGTGGGTGGGTGTGGGTGGGCGGCGGGAAGGGGCTGGTTGGCGGGGGCACCGGCACAGCCAGGGCTCAGGCCCGTGCCCACCGAGCCCGTGTGCCCACAGTGTGTTCGAGGGCGAGCTCGCCGAGACCATCCCCGTGGTGCACGCGTCCATCGCCGGCTGCCGCATCATCGGGCGGATGTGTGTGGGTAAGCCGGGGGAGACGCCGGGGAGGGAGCCTGCCAGCACCTTTCACGACGTCCCTGGGTGACCCAGGGATTTCCAGGCAATTCCTCCATTGGAGACTCCGAGGCCAGGGTCAACCTCTGGAGAGGGCTTCTGGATCATAGTAACGACAAATAACTTTAAATGTTTTCACTTTTACACTTGTTTGCATACATCTTCTTCACCAAGACCCCGGGAGGTAGGATTTACTGGCTTTGTTTGACTTGATGGGAAAGCTGAGACTGACAGAGCCGAAGTGACTCACCGGGTGCCACACCTAGGGTGAGGCAAGGTTAGAATGCCCTTTCTTCCCTGTCCCTGACTCCGTGCCCATTGCTTTTTCTTCAAGCTAAGATTCTGGATCAACCTGTTCAGTCATGTAAATCTGAAGTTACCGTGTCTCTGAGTGGTGCCCCTATCCCACCTCTCAGCACCACTGACTCTCTCTGAGCTGAACCTCCGTTTTCTGCCACCCCTTATTCCTAGTTCTGCTCATAGAGGAGTTTGTTCCTTTAATTTTTAAAAAAATATATTTTATTGGTTTTCCACAGAGAGGAAGGAAGAGGGATAGAGAGCTAGAAACGTTGATGAGAGAGAAACATCGACCAGTTGCCTCCTGCACATTCCCTGCCGGGAATGTGCCCGCAACCAAGGTGGGCGGCACCGGAATTGAACCTGGGACCCTTCAGTCCGCAGACTGACACTCTATCCACTGAGCCTAACCGGTTTCGGCTGTTCCTTTAATTTTTTAAAATCATAATCCTGATGATACTAACCTTTGAGTATTTTTTTTTTTTTTTGAGAGAGAGAGGGGGGGGGATCTCAATTGGTTGCCTCCTACATCCACTCTGACTGGGCATTGAACCTGCAATCTGGGCATGTGCCCTAATTAGGAATCAATTCCATAACCTTTTGATTTTACAACATGACACTAGCCAACTATGCTATACTGGCCAGGGAAGTATTTTCTTATTAAGGCAAAACACTCTTATTCCTAACCATGACTTCAGAACTTGAAGTTCTTTTTTAAAAAATATATTTTATTGATTTTTTTTTTACAAAGACGAAGGGAGAGGGATAGAAAGTTAGAAACATCGCTGAGAGAGAAACATCATTCAGCTGCCTCCTGCACACTCCCTGCTTGGGATGTGCTCGCAACTGAAGTACACACCCTGGGACCCTTGAGTCCGCAGGCCGACGCTCTATCCGCTGAGCCAAACCAGTTAGGGCCAGAACTTGAAGTTCTGATGTAACTAGGGAGAATTTAGCCTGACCAGTGCTGTTTTTATTTTATATTATAATGGTAATAACTGATAGTTAAAAAGTTCACAGAATTGTGCCCTTGTAGAGGGAGGCAGTGGTTTAGACATTGTTGTCACAACCTAATTGTAGTTTGTTCATTCTCATTTCTTTGTAGTATGTTTTATGTAAGTGTATCACAATGTATTTATTCATTCTACTGACAGTGGGCATTTGGGTAGTTTTCAGTTTAGTCTATTATACATCGTGTTGCAGTATCTTTTAGTAAATGTATTGATTATACAATACCTAGGAGAAAATGGCTAGGTCACAGGGTATGTGAATATTTAGTGTAATCGCCCTAACTGGTTTGGCTCAGTGGATAGTGTGCTGTCCTGCAGACTCAAGAGTCCCAGGTTCTATTTCAGTCAAGGGCATGTACCTTGGTTGCGGGCACATCCCCAGTAGGCAGCTGATTGATGTTTCTCTCTCATCGATGTTTCTAACTCTATCCCTCTCCCTTCCTCTCTGTAAAAAAAAAAAAATCAATAAAAAATATATATTAAAAAATATTCAGTGTAGTCTATGATGCCAGATAATTATCTGAAGTGGTTAAACAATTTACACTCTTATTGGTTGCTCAAATATATGGAGCAACTCTTGGTATTGATGTTCTTTTGAAAATTTTAGTCATTCTAGTAGGTGTGTGGTGTTATCTTTTAAGTTACAAAATATATAACTAATGCCAAGAGCACTTCCTGCTAGTCCAGGTCCCCCTGGTTGGTGTTGTCAAAGTAGGCAGTGTGTGTGGGGACAGACTCCTGGGGTGTCTCGGGCCTGCCCAGTAGGACTCCTGGTCTCCCTTAGTGTTACATGGATCAGTTGTTTAGAGGCTGGAGTTGGCCTAAAGCGAGGCCTGCAAACTCCTTAGTCAACAGAGCCAAATATCAGCAGTACAACGATTGAAATTTCTTTTGAGAGCCAAATTTTTTAAACTTCTAACGCCACTTCTTTAAAATAGACTCGCCCAGGCCATGGTATTTTGTGGAAGAGCCACACTCAAGGGGCCAAAGAGCCGCATGTGGCTTGCGAGCCACTGTTTGCCGACCCCTGGCCTAAAGCTTTCCTGGGAAAGCTAATTAATGGGGCTGGGTTGTATCCTCAGCTTCCAGGACTCAGCAGGTATCTGTGTATTCACGGTCCTTCCTTGTTCCACCCCCCAATTTGGCTCTTTCCAGGGAACAGACACGGCCTCCTGGTGCCCAACAACACTACCGACCAGGAGCTGCAGCATATTAGAAACTGCCTCCCAGACTCAGTGCAGATCCGGCGGGTAGAGGAGCGGCTCTCAGCCCTGGGCAATGTCACCACCTGCAATGACTATGTGGCCTTGGTCCACCCAGATCTGGACAGGGTAAGGCAGCCTCGCTTGGCCCAAGAGCCACATTACTAGCCTCGTAAATGGTTAGTCACTTTTCTTACCTATCAGGCAGGAATTAGGGGTATCTCTTATGGTTTCTTTTTATACCTGTGTTCTCACATTGCAGTTACTCATTGGAATAGTGATAACAGAGACCTTCCATGGTGTGGTCAGTATGAGAAAGAAGCTGGAAAGGGTATTAATTCTGCAGAATCAGGAACCAGCCAGGGCCCAGGGAGATGATTGACACTTGAACCTTGAAGGTGCATTAAAGGGTGGTGTGGAGACCAGCCCCTGGCTATTTAGGGCTTGCATGGATATTAGGGGCTCCATAGCTGGCCTCAACTCTGCTCCAAGCTGTTTCCTCTCCTTTTTCTGTATCAAGCTTCCATATGCAGCTGTGTAGGAGAGGAATGAGAGGTTTAGGGCATCAAGCCCTGTGTGGTTCTTGGCATGGAGGGCCCTGGATTCTTTGACTTGCAAGCCCTGGGTGCTGAGCACAGTACCTTTGACTGACAGGAGACAGAAGAAATCCTGGCTGATGTGCTCAAGGTGGAAGTCTTCAGACAGACAGTGGCTGACCAGGTGTTAGTAGGAAGCTACTGTGTCTTCAGCAATCAGGGCGGGCTGGTGCATCCCAAGACTTCCATTGAAGACCAGGATGAACTCTCCTCCCTCCTTCAGGTCCCCCTTGTGGTAAGCATTCTGGTTTTCTCTCTCTCCTGCTGAAGCAGACCCCTTTGTTCTGCGTTATGGGGCTTATTACCGTCATAGGTTGGGATTGGACTGCAGGTCAGGGAGCAGGGCTTGGGGGGAGCTCTCATCAGGGATGGGAGAAACTGATTGTTGATGTTATGATCCATATTGAGCTGTCATCTGACAGGCGGGCACTGTGAACCGGGGCAGCGAGGTCATCGCTGCTGGGATGGTGGTGAACGACTGGTGTGCCTTCTGTGGCCTGGACACAACCAGCACAGAGCTTTCAGTGGTGGAGAGTGTCTTTAAGCTGAACGAAGCCCAGCCTAGCACCATTGCTACCAGCATGCGGGATTCACTCATTGACAGGTATCTGGATCTCTGGTCTGCCTTTTGAGGGGAGGGAAAGGAGATCACCTATAATGGGAGCCACACTGTATTCATACGGAAGGTTCTTCTTGTGTGTGAGGCACACTTGCACAATGCCGGGCTGTCATAGGGTACAGCTGCAAGCATTGCCTGAGTATATGCTCATCCCTGTCTTTGAAGACTTGGTTCATTGTGTCTCTTCTCTGGGCACAGCTTCCCTCTGGTCTGTCTTATGTTATCACTTACCACATGTAGTTTGTATCTGCCTGTGTGTCGGTACCCCAGCCAGTGGACTGATACAGAAAAGACCTGTTCACTGAGGGGAGGAGGGGAGGCTGCCTGCAGGAACTGAGGAGCCTTTGGGTGCCTAATGGACTTGGGGGTGGGGATTGCATCACAAGCACAATCACCTGGGTGTTTGGTTTTTTTTTTGTTTTTGTTTTTAATATATATATCTTATTGATATTTACAGAGAGGAAGGGAGAGAGAGAGAGAGCTAGAAACATCGATGAGAGAGAGAGAAACATCGACCAGCTGCCTCTTGCACACCCCCCACCGGGGATGTGCCCGCAACCAATGTACATGCCCTTGACCGGAATCGAACCCGGGACCCCTCAGTCCGCAGACCGACGCTCTACCACTGAGCCAAACCGGTTTCGGCTGGGTGTTTGTTTTTTAAAGTGGGTTCTTGAGCCTCAACCCTGGAGATTCAGGGGTGTGAATCTCTAGAATCTCTTTCTTTGGAAGAGCAGCAGGTGTTGGATATTTGGGCTCCTTCTCTCGTGTTCCCCATTGAGGATTCTTCCCAGGGTATACTACACCAACTAGCACAGCCCCTAATATCCATGCAGAATAGAAACTGCAAAGTGGAGCGAGTGCCCAGCAATAGCACTGGCAACAGGCAATGTTTCCCTTCATTCTCCCTTCTTCATTTATTCATGTTTGTTGAGCCCTAAAGACAAAGCTTCATGTGGGATAGGCAACTTAGTGCTACTTCTGCCTCTGAGGGGCTCACAGTGTAGCAGGTGAGAAAAGTTGTGGCCACACATAACTCTTAGCTATCTTTAAAAAAGAAATAAAAGGTGCCTTAAGTGTCTTGGCAAGCTCTGGTGAAACACGTTTTGGGATCCAGAAAGGATAGTTCAGTTAGTCTGGGCTTTAAGAAATGAGTAGGTAATTGAATATGCATAGGTAGAGTGGGGAAGCACATTAAACAGACACACAGGTGGAGGGGTGTGAAGGGGAAAACTATTATTCCCAGAGTGTTGGGGACTCTGAATGCCCATGTCAAGTCTTTTTTCTCCTCCCAATTATAGTTGACACTCAATATGCTATTAGTTTTAGGTATACAACATAGTGGTTAGACATTTATAAAATTAAGGAAGTGATCCCCCTGTAGGACTGGTACATAGTTATTACAATATTACCCTAATATATATAAAAAAAAGCCAGGGGCTGTCACAACTGAAACAACCGGACAGACGACCCAACCAGGCTGTGTGGGCAACAAGGCCAGCAGGGGGGTTAGTGAGGGACGACCAAACGACTGAATAGCTGTCAGCCCTAGAGAGCAGTGGAAAGGGTCTGATTTTGTCATTTGTTAAACAACTTTTGTAAAGCACCTGTTATATGCCAGACAATAGTGATGTGATGATAAAATTTACCCTCCCTGCCCTTTTGAAACAGACTCTCATAAGAAAAAGTCAGTACTTACACCATTAATCATTTAACTAAAGAACAAAAAAAAAACCTCTTAGTAACCTAAGAACAGAAATTTCTATAACCTGATTATTGGTACCTACTGAAAAACTATAGCAAATATTTCATTTAATAATGAAACTTCAGAAATTATCATTAAAGTCATGTAGTCAGCAACACTGGTCAGCATTGCAGTTTGATAAGATAAAAACATGGGTATTGGCCGAAACCAGTTTGGCTCAGTGGATAGAGCGTCGGCCTGCAGACTGAAGGGTCCTGGGTTCCATTCCGGTCAAGGGCATGTACCTTGGTTGCGGGCACATCCCCAGTAGGGGGTGTGCAAGAGGCAGCTGGTCGATGATTCTCTCTCATTGATGTTTCTAACTCTCTATCCCTCTCCCTCTCTGTAAAAAATCAATAAAATATATTATAAAAAAGAAAAAAAAAGAAATGGGTATTAGAAAGAAGAGACAAAACTCATTATTCTCCTTTTGTTTTGACCTCATTGAGTTTGAGGTGCCTGTGAGGTGTCAGGCCAATAGAAATATGTACTTCATTTTTATAATCATGCACATGATTATCACTTGCAGGAAGAAAGTTCTGGTCTGAGCCCTGCCACTGGGGGATTTGTGGCTTAGGCACATCCCTTCCCCTGTCTCAGCCCCCTTGTTCCTTTCATGTCTGTTGGACTTGTTCCTTGAGGATCCAACCTAAGACCACCAACAGTTTGAATAAATTATTATTTTTGTATTTTTAAAACATATTTTCATTTATTTCAGAGAGGAAGGGAAACAATGATGAAAAAGAATCACTGATCAGCTGCCACACACCCCACTCTGGGGATCTAGCCCACAACCTGGGCATGTGCCCTGATGGGGAATTGAACCGGTGACCTCTTGATTCCTAAGTCATGCTTAACCACTGAGCCAGGCTGGCTGGGCTGAATAATTATTGAGTTCACCTATCTGAATAGGGAAGGAGTTACTTTTACTTTCTAAGCATTGAGAATTCTACACTGGATTTTAACTCATGAGATCAATGGAACCTGGAAGGGGCTTTGAATATGGTTCTTCAGACCTAAGCTGGAACAAAGGGTCTGGGGTGAGGTTGGAGGCAAGCACCTTGAGAATGGAGGGTGAGGTGTGCTCTGGGAAGCACCTACTGACAATGCTCCTTCCTCTCTCTCTAGCCTTACCTGAATCACCTTCCATGCCGTTTTATTGGCTCCTGGCTCTGAACTTTGGCTCTGTCTCAACGTCCCACCCACGGTGTCCCGGATGCTGGCAGGGTGGTGGCAGAGAGCTCATTGGTATCAAGTGGCTGGATGCCCAACCCTTCTTCACCAGTGCCCATCTCCTGACGAGTTACTGCAGAAATCTACCATGTTCTAGCTGTCAGGCCTTATGGCTCCTAGCTGAGAGCTCTGTGTCCTGTGCCAGCCAATTAAAGGCAGCTGCTCTGATCATTCTGAATGTGTTGTTGGCGGTTCCCCCACCATTATTCCCCGGGGAGAGGTGGGGGGAGATGCACGTGCGGGTACATATCACACTCATTCTCTCAGCCCACACTGTCGTTCTCACATTTTCCACTCGGCTCCAGCCTCACTTCATGAAAGTTAACTCTCCCTCCCTGGGCCGGTGTGAGGATCCTGGGACAGCCCTGTGTAAGGCCTCTGGGGCACTGGCTATAGGGCGGTCTTGCCCTTGGGCCCAACGAAGAAGTTAGGTTGCTGGCCTGGCCGCCGGGTGCCCTGGACAGCCTGAACCTCAGCGGGCGCCTTAGCTTGGTGGGCCTTCCATTGGCCTCCTGGCTGCGCGGGGCGTCACCGCAGGTGGAGACGGATTGGCCGGGTCTGGTGGGCGGGGTCCCCGGAGCCAGAAGCTCTGCTCCCGAGGCCTGAGGGGGCTACGTCACGGCGGGAGCTCCTCCCGGCGCAGCTGCGCAGACGGGCGGAACCGGGAGGCTGCGCCGGGGTTCTCCCGACCCGCCGCTCGCGCCGCGAGGTGAGGCCTGAGCGGGCAGGGCAGGGGCCGTGGGCTGGCCGAGCACCTGACGGACTGGCCCTGCCGCAGACCATGGGCGCCCAGCTGAGCGGCGGCCAGGGCGCCGCGGGGCCGGCGCAGCCCCCACCCCAGCCCGCGGCGCCCGAGGGTCCGGGGCGGCCCGGGCCCGAGCCCAGCCCTTGGGGGCCCCTGGACGACGTGCGCTTCCTCATCGCCTGCACCTCCTGGTACTGACTCCGCCGCCGGTTCTGTTCGCCTGGCCCGGTCCGGCTCTGTGGTCTGTCCCCACCGGCGCCCCAGAGATGAGGATAGAGGAGGTCGAGGGGCCTGGAAGGCAGTGCCGGCAGAGCTGCCTCCGCAGCAGCGCCTTGGGACACCTCGAAATTGTTCGCTCCCCACCCTACACCCAAACCACCTCAGCTTTCCTGCTCACCCGCACCCTACAGCTCCAGCCATCTGGGTCCTGGCTCAGTCAAGACCAGGCTAGGGGTTCTTGGCAAGACCCTAAAGCTACTCACCGCTCACTTGTTCCTTATGGCTGAGAACTCGGCTCCTGCTTTTATTCGAGGTCATTGCACGATGAGCCCTGACTTCAGACAAGACCTTGCTGCAGCGACTTCCTGAACTCCTAGGGGAGGCTGCTCCTCCAGCCTGGATTTCTGGGACGCTGGTTACACTGGCCTCTTGGAGAGCGGATGTGTGACTGCCGGGCTTGCCGCCGGTGAGATGAATGGGGCAGTTCCTGGACGCCCCAGAGGACCCTGCTTCCCTTCTCCCAGAAGCTTCTTAGGCCGCTCTCAGAACCTGCTCCTCTTTCCCACATCCAAGGGAAATGGCGGACTCTGTATTTTTGTTTTATTTAGAAATGATTTAAAAAACATTATACAAAGGCTGATCAGTTTAAAATGTGACTGACACTGAAATGCTGTGATGTTCCCCAGGCTGAGGGGAAGCTGGGCTCCGGGGCCCCCGGTAGCTTTGCCCCTCTGTCTGCTCTGTCCTGGGGTGACGGACAAACAGATGATCACAAGGCAGGATAATCCGAGTGTGGAAGCCTCCAGGCGGAGCCCTCTCTGGGTCTAGCCTTGCATCCCTCACATCTGCAGCCTGGGCTGCCTGCCTCCATCTCCTGCTCTTTCTCAGCTGACCGTGGTAGTGCTAGGAGCCAACGGGAGCCTGTGGGGCCTAGAGCGTTCAAGAAGTGAGAGCACCAACCTGAGGAGTGGGGTTGGGGGGGGGGGACCAGGAAGGGGAGAAGGGAGGCCAGGAAAAGATGGATAAAAGAGACACTGCTGATCTCATCTTGGACCTTAGAGGGGTCCATAGGTGGAGACCTAGGCCCAGCCAGCTCCCTGGATGGCCCGGGCGTGTAACAACCTCTCTCTGTGCTTCATTTGAGGGCGTGATGAAAATTACCCTTGGCCTCCCAGGGCCTACGCTAGTTTCATGTGAGTGGACAGGTGTGAGCTAATAAAGTGCTTTGCAAAGTATAAAACCGTATACAAACTTATGAATCACTAATATCTCCGCAGTTGTTCCCCACCCGCCCCAGGGAGCCCGCCCTTGGCCAAAATGAAAACAAAACAAAAAACAAAACAAAACAAAACAAAAACAACAACCAGAAGGATAATGACAGGGAACACAGTGGAGCCAACTAGGTGCCTCTGGGACAAGAGATTTTGCTTTAGACAGCGCCCAGGGCAGCAGAAGTCCCTGTCTCCCACAGGTCAAGCTGACCCAGAGGTCAGAGGTCACAGGATGGGGACAAGGTCCTTGTAGGCTCAGAGGGCCAGGGTGGCAGCATCCTGAAGACTGATACCAACTCCTGGATTTGGCAGAGAGCCAGCGGGCACCACCGAACCCATTGGTCTTGCCCAGGGCCGCTCAGTGATCAGCAGGGCTGCCTCCAATGGGTCGGAGGGAGGCAAGCCGAGCCCTAGGAATTCCTGCCAGAGACAGTGTAGGGCGGGCCCCTCGGCATGGGGCCACGACCCATTGGTGGTGCTCTTTTCCAAAGAGCAGTGCAGGAAGATGGCCTAGTGAGCTGGGTGAGCAAGGGCCAAGCTCATGATATGCACACTGGTTCCAGTCTGAGGAATCAAGTGGGCCTCAGGGCAGTTGGGGGGCGCGGGCTCGGAGCACTTGAGAAGGCTGCCCTGACTCCCTCACCCAAGGCCATGAGGATGTTGGCCTGAAGCCATTTCTGCCTCACATCACTGGTCAGGCTGAGCCCCCAGGCCACAGGCCACAGGCTGGAGTGCTGCGAGAGACGGAATGGGGAGAAAGGAAGGAGGGTGGAGGACGGTCACCAGCTCCCGTCAGCCTCCAGAAGTAGGGTCAGCTCCTGCCTCAGGGCGTTAGCCTCATGAGGAGGGCCTGGCTCCTGGGGTGTCTGGGTGTCCGAGTAGCCTTAGCAGCACCGTGGTCCTTGTCACCTGGGGCGTGGCCTGTCATCTGGCCTCATCACCAAGACAGTCACCTCTAATTCACCTAAAGCCTCAAGCAGCCTTTGCAGAATGGGACTTTTAAACAGTAGAGACGGGACATCTAAATGTTCAAGATGTGACAGCTGGGGTCCTCGGGAGACCCGGCCGGGCCACAGCCCTGCCTGCAGCATGTGACCCTAAGTCCTGGGTCTCGGAGGAGACCCTGATGTGTGGAGCAGGTTTCCTGAGGGATCTGCTGCCTGCCAGCAGGGGAAACCCGTCTTGTTGCCCACTGTTGGCAGCAGGGGTCCTGGAGCCTTGGAGAACAGTGGGGGTAGGGGCGGCGGGGGGGGGACATCTGACCAGCAGGTGTTGGCAAAGAGGGACCAGGACTGGTGGCTTCTCCCAGGTGGGACTGAGAGCACCAGTGCTGGCTTCCCACAGGAGGTGCTGGGTCCAGCCAGGAACCACGCCGTGGCGTCTCGCGGACACCACAGGATGCAGTGGCCACTGGGCCTCCACCTGGCACGGGGCCTGGCCTGTTCCCTCGAGTCGGGAGCAGTTTACCCAGGACAGAAGGCTGGCATCTGGGTGCCAGGCACCCACCCTGGAGCTCAGCTGCCATCACTCCCTGCCCCACGTGTCATCCTAGGCCAACGCGCCACCACTTCAACTACACGACCCCCTAGCCCAGGGCCCTGCTGGCTCCAGTGGGCAGTGACCAGAGCTGCCCCTCAGGCCCTGGTGAGGAAGGGCCCGGCCGGCCAGGCTGAGTGGACAGAGAGGGCTCTCCGCTGCTCACACCCACTCCTGGACTGGCCGCTTATAGTAGGTGACAGGCTGGGGGCCCGCCTTGTTCTTGAACTGGAAGATGGTGTAGACCAGCACCAGGATGCAGAGGGACAGGATGCAGGGGATGACCACGGCCACCGCGTTCACAGAGCCCGGCATGTCGTTGATGGTCACCATGATGTCCACGTCGTCCTGGGGCAGCCTCCGCTCCTTGCGCCGCTCCACCTCCTTCTGGTTGCAGCCCATCCAGTCGCGCAAGATGTTGCGCGGGTAGCCGGGCTCCACGCTCAGCTTCTGGTTGTCAAACTTCCAGTAGTCCCGGCCCTTGTAGAAGTAGGTGTAATCTGCAGAAACACAGCCCCGCGTCACCACCACCACGCCCAGGCTCTTCCTTCCCCGCGCCTGTGTGTGAGGGCAGCCGGTGCTGTCCAGGGCTGGGCGGAGGGGCACCTCTCCCGCCTGGCGGGGGTGGGGGTGGGGTCCCAGAGGAGCTCCGGAGGAGGGGTGGGCTTGTGAGGTGGTGGGAGCAGGGTGTTGGAGGTGGGGAAGCGCAGAGCTTGGCACATCCCGCAAACGGCGTGTCTGGGTCATGCAGTATCACCTGCATGGCTGCAGCGATGAGCACCCAGGGCCCGGAACTTTTGAGAACCCACCCCGGATTCTCAAAGGTTCCGGGGAGCCATAGAGAAGATTTGAGTTGAATTGGTAAATTCAGTTTGTGCCTCCCGGAGTGGATCCTTCTCAGCCTGGGGCCATAGCTCTGTCACACCATCCCCACAGGCACCCTCCCATGGGTCCGATCAAGCCCCTAACTTAGGGCGTGGACAGTGTGGTCTCCATGGCTCCTGCCTGAGCCTAGGGAGGCAGGGAGCAAGATTTTCCCTCTTGACAGCAGACACCTCCTCTTGGCAATGATCATGGATTTTTTTTTTTTTTTTTATGTCCACGTCGTCTTGCCACACATCACTTCACAACACTGATTACAAGATTTCTGGGACCCTTCCAGGGGAGGGGCTGGAAGTGAAGAAGGCAGCAAACCTGGGGGGGGGGGGGCACCTCAAGGCTCCCAGCAACAGCCTCAGCAGTGAGCCAGGCCACAGACCCAAAGCAACACACTCGGCCTCTCATTGGCCGGCTCCCCACCCTGGCTGGGGCGTTCATTGGCCAACGTCTTTGATGTCATCTGTTTCCGAGGCTCCCCAGAAAGCGAGACCATATGCGCAAGGCATTAAGTACACAGGAGAGCCACCGAGCTGCTCTGTCCCTGGGGCTGTTGGCTCTCTCACCGGTGATATCTCATCAGAGTCCGTCCCGATGGCCGCTAAAGTGGCCCCTCTGCCTCGCTGCTTTCTCACAGCATTTCTTTCCCTTACAGCGTTTGTTGCTATCTTATTTTTTCGGGCCCTAGCCTGAGAGACAGGATGCAATGCAAGTCTTGTTCTCTGCTCCCATCTTCAGCCCTCCCACACAACCCAGTTCTAAGTAATTATTGTGGAAAATCTGTCATTCCATATAAACGGAAACACATCAACAAGATGACAATGAGGATGATAGCAGCTAAAGCAGATGGCACGGGCCACGTGCTAGGCCTTGGTCTAAGTGCTCTACATAATTTATTTAATCCTTACAAAATCCCTTGAGGTAGGTATCACTATTATCTCTGTTTTATAGATGAGGAACCTCAGAAACAAAGCAATTTGCCCAAACTCATAGTAAGTGGTGGAGTTGGGATGTGAAACCAGCCAGGCTGTGCTCTTGGCCATATCAGTGGAGTTTGTATTCAACAGACATTTATGATACCTACTCTGCGCCTGACAAGACCCAGCCCCTTCTTGGGAAGCTCCTACTCTGGCCTCTAGGAGGAGCTTAGAAAATGTTCGTAAATAAAGAAGGCTTCCCTCTCCACCTCCCTGCCCTCAAACCCTGGGAAAAGGCACCCTGGAACCACCATAGCATTGCTTTTCCGATTTGATAACTCAGGGAACTCCTGGAGAACACCTGGGCCCAGGAGGAATGCTGTTTGAAGGAACGAAGTCAGCCTATGGAAACATCTCTCAATGGAGAAGCAACCCCGAAGATGAGAAATTGTGACTTGGTAGCTGGTGAGAGAACTTCACTGTGGGAACACGGGGGGATATGAGGCAGCTGTCTCTGCTCCCAGGCGGTGTTTCTCAAACCTGGGTACCCTGAGAGTGTGTCCCAGGGCTTTGCTGAAACCCCCCCACCCCGCCGGGCCCGTACGTACATCCTTCCTTGCTGATGAAGGCCCCCTGGGGAGCCTGCGGGATGCCCTTCCACACGGTGATGGGCTTGGGGTAGCCGGGGTCTGTGGCCCGCCGCTCCTCGCTGTAGCGCCAGTACTGCTCGCCTTTGAAGAAGTAGGTCTTGCCCACGGGTTCCCAGCGCAGAGCCGTGTCTATGCCTTCTCGGGGCAGACAGCTGCCTAGCTCCCCCAGGCTGTGGGGGTACCCGGGCTCCACCGTCACCTCCTTAAACACCCAGTACTTGTCACCTGTGGCCAAGAGAACCCAGGATCAGCCTTCCCCAGTCACTCAATGCCGGAGGTTGTGGCCACGTGCCCATCTTATTCGGGGTCTGAAGTCGTTCATAGAGACAGAGTAGAACAGGGAAACAGCCCTAGGCCTGCTTGATAGCCTCAGAAGACTGAGGCCTCTTGGCCCAGGCAAACCATAGGGGGCAAGAGGCCAGAAGACAATCGCAGATCCTGGACAACTCACTCCATGCGGCCCAGGCTCCGTGTTTCACCCTCTGGGACTTGTTCCTTTCTCCTCTGGGTGATCTCAGCCACTCGTACACACTAGTGGTCTTAAACCCCCCCCCCCCTTCCACCAATGACACCCAATTCTGAGGCTCTAGCCCAGGGGTGGGCAAACTTTTTGACTCGAGGGCCACAATGGGTTCTTAAACTGGACCGGAGGGCCGGAACTAAAGCAACCCGACCATGCTGGCACTCTCCTCTTGGGCTGCTGGTGAAGGAGCAGAGGGGAGAGCAAGAGAACCCTCTGCTCTTTCGTCTCCGCGGACCGGATAGAATAGCCGAACGGGCCAGATCCAGCCTGCGGGCCGTAGTTTGCCCACGGCTGCTCTAGCCCATAGCCACTCTCTCAGTGGACTGAGCACCATACCAGACCAAGGTATCCTGATGGCCCATCTGGCTCCAGGCATTTCCAAATTGGCTTTCCAGAGTTCCTCATCTCCACCACAGGGGGCGCCCTCCCCCATCACCTTTCAGCCTCCCAGAGCCCTGGCCCTCGTTCCTCCTCCTCTAGCTGTCTTTGGCCTCCCTGCTGTGGGCCTTACAGACGTCACTCTCCTCAGCTCCAGCAACCATTTCAGAAATGGCCTCCCGCCTCTGCACCTGCTCTCTGGTTCTCTGTGGCTCACAAACATTCAGTGAATTTCCAGTGTTGCCCTAAGGGATTGATATTAAATTCTGGCCTGGCAAACAAGGCTCTTCAGGCCTCTCCCCTGAAAGCTACCTTTCCAGGCCACGTCTCACAACTTTCCGATGTCCACAGGTGCACATCCCCACACGCCTCCTTTGCCCATGCTGTTCCTTCCCCCTTGGAATGCTTCTCACTAACTGTCTGTATCTTACCTGACCCAGGTCAAGATAACTGAAGTGAAACCACCCAGCACAGGATGGGTTCGGGGAGGGCACAGGGTGGCATCTGCCCATGTTAGCCCTCCCCTCCCCCACGGCTGTTCCAGCCTCTGGGCTGTGTGGCCTCTTCCCTCCGCGTCACTGATAGGGTCGCCTTCCATGGACCCCTGATGGTCTTCAATGGCCTGTACAACCCTCTACTTCACGTGGCTGAGGCTTGTCACCCACCAACTTTGACACATACAGACCCTTAACAATCACTCCTTGACTGGATTGCCCCAAATTGTGCCTTGTCTGCCTGAAGGATCTGTCCTTTCAAATGTCAGTGTCTCGCCTAAAACCGGTTTGGCTCAGTGGTAGAGCGTTGGTCTGCGGACTGAAAGGTCCCGGGTTCGATTCCGGTCAAGGGCATGTACATTGGTTGTGGGCACATCCCCGGTAGGGGGTGTGCAAGAGGCAACTGGTCGATGTTTCTCTCTCATCGATGTTTCTAGCTCTCTATCTCTCTCCCTTCCTCTCTGTAAAATATCAAATATATATATATATATATATATATATATATATATATATATAATGTCAGTGTCTCTTTTGGGGCTAGAAGGACCCTTGGGGTACATCTGCCTCCCACCCCACTCCTCCCAGTTCACAGATGAAAAAAGGGGGGTCCCGAGGACAGAGAACCATCCCCAGTCCCTCCGCACGGGCCACGTTGTTACCTTTGAAGAAGACAAATCTTCCATCAGCCCTCTCATAGGCTGCATCTATGCGGGCAGGCAGGCCCTTCCAGAACTGCTCGATCTGCATGGGGTAACCCTCCTGCACCCGGTTATTGCGCAGGCGCCAGAACCAGCGGTCCTAGGGGTTAGGGAGAGGAGAGGAAGAAGCATAACCGGTGAACCCAGTGCTCAGCCCAAACCACCCGATACCTTCCCCTGGGCCCAGCCTTGAAACCCCTTGTCAAGTCTGTCCATTCATCGCTTCTAACGTCCAAAGCCCTGTGGGGAAGACAGGATGCTCATCCACTCTTTAAGTAAGCCTCCTTCGAGGTGCGGCCTGAGACAGAGTAGGCAGGTCTGACGGGGGAAGAGATGTGGAGGAGCCGAAGGGATGACGCCAGGGCCTGGAGTAGCCACGTGAGGGCAGCAGAGAGTCACTGACATCCGCCGAGCGACTCCTGAGTCATTGAGCCTGGGCAGAGCGCCCTCCTCGTGTGTGGCTGGCTCCATCCAGCAGGGCAAGGACCCTGGGAAGCAAACCCTCTTTTGCTTGGGGGAATTCCCCCAAGACCTGGGTGTGAAGTCAGGTTCCTCCACTCACAGATGCATGACCTTGGGCATCGTACTTACAGAGCCTCACCTGCAAATGGGGGGATAATGGGGATCCGATGAGAGAATATAGGCAAAGTGCCTAGAACAGTAGGGGACACATAATCGATGTTGAATAAATGGCAGATCAATAGGCCAAGCGTGTGAGGAAAGCCCTCCTCTTCATACTGGTGCCTTGCCTCACCGCAGCCCCTGGCTGGTAGGCATGCTGGGCAAGGTCTAAAACAGGGGTGGGCAAACTTTTTGACTCGAGGGCCACAGTGGGTTCTTAAACTGGACCGGAGGGCCGGAACAAAAGCAACCTGACCATGCTGGCACTCTCATCTTGGGCTGCTGGTGAAGGAGCGGAGGGGAGAGCAAGAGAACTCTCTGCTCTTTCGGCTCTGCGGGCCGTAGTTTGCCCACGGCTGGTCTATAACCTCTCAGGACCTCAGTTTTCTTAAGTGTAAGTGAGGATAAGACCCAGATTCGCCTAGGAACTGTTCAGTTGGAGGATCCAAGAGTGCAGAGAAATGAATGTGATTCGTAAAAGATGATATAAAAACTAGAAAAGGTTTTTCAAAGGACTTTCACGTCCAGTTTATTTAAACCTTATTTTGACTTTCACAACTCTTGTGAAGTTGATATGAGATATACAGGGTCTTAAGGAATGCCAAGTGGGTTCCTAGAGCCGCTCGGTGGGAGGCAGGCTGACCCAGGGCGCCTGATTCCTGCTCAGGGCTCAAACTTGCTGGGGAGAACTCCACGCGGGGTGTTGGGGAGTCCTCTGCTACCTCCCAGTGTGATGGGACATGCTGCCCAGACCCCCTTCATAGGAGGGCTTCCTGCCTCCGGGGCTGGGAGTGTGGTCGGCAGGCAGTTTTCAACTGTCCGCCTCTCAGGATGGCCTCTGCTTCAGAGAGGTCCCCCCACGCCACATCCTTCCCTATCCAGTGACTGAATGAGGCAGGGGACCTAACGCTGCAGCCATTTGGAGCCCCATATGGGATAATTCCGACCAGCCAACCCAGCTCCAGAGTCCCCTGTGAGGGTGGCCGAGTCTGCAATGGGCCTTAATGGCTGCTTATAAATATCATCTTCCGCCCAATCCTGCTTCCCTCCCACAGACGCTGATCCCAACGGTACCCCCTCATCCAGGTCCTGCCCTCCAAACGTCATCTCAGCGTCCGCTTCCCTTGGAGCCCAATGCACCGCACCAGGCAGGCCTCCCCACCAGCCAGCCCCCCGCTAAGGTGACAGGACCAGGCAGGTGACAAGCTGCGGCCTGGCTTGCTTCCTGCCAGGCACGCCCCGGTACCAGCCTCTCAGCCCTGGCAGGGTCTAGAGACAGACGCAGCTGCCACCGTGCCAGCCCCCACTTCATAGCCTGGCATCAGTTAATCTTCGTACGCCCTCGTGAGGGGAATGCCCCCTCGTTTTCAGGTGGAGAAATCAAAGCCCAGGGAAGGGAGGTTGACTTGCTTAGTCACAGACCAGAAGCAAGCCTCCAACACTTCCAAGAGATAACCCTGGGGTCACCGGTCCCCCCCATCTCCACCCCTTCCTCTTCATTCACTCAGGGCACCAGGAAGAGACCCCGTGTCCCGGCCATTGGGCCGGCTCCCATTCAGGCCCCACGGCAGGCCGAATCCCAGGGCAGCAGCCTGCTCCACGGCGGGAAGGACGTGGAAGGGGACCCCTGGGAGGTGCCCCTCGACGGGGCCTACCTTGAACACGAACATCTCGCCCCGGAAGAGAGCCACGGTGTTGAAGTTGCCATCACAGATGTTGGGCTTGGCTCCGGGTGTGGAGGGCCTGTCCCCGAGGGGCGGCCGGGGCGGCCTGGGCTGGCGCTCGTGCTTCCTCTCGGACGGCGAGTGGATCCTGCGGACAGGGAGCGTGGGGAGGGGCCTTGTGGGCTCCAGGGGCTCGGCGGGGGGTCCTGGAGAGAGGGGCTGCATCTTAGAAAGGGGCCGCCGCTCCCCGCCTCCCGTCACCTCGGCCGCCTGAGGCGCGTCTGCCACGCTCCAGCCTCAGGGACCGTCCCTCTCCCCGTTTCTCATCCCCCGGTCTTGGAGAAAATAGGTGAACAATAACCATTCAATGGGACTCTCAGATCCGGTGTGTTCTCTTTCTTCTCCCCTTTTGTGAGAGAACAAGTCCCTTCTCAGGGTCCAGTGTCCCACACCCTCTGTCTCTGCTCCCCTCCACACACACGCTGGCCCATTCCTCACTCCCCTGCATCCTCTCTCCTGCTTCATTCAGTATGGCTTTGCCCCGTTACCCGCTGCACTGCTCTGCCGAGATCACCGGCGGCCTCTGTGCTGCCAGATTCAATGGTTACTTGGTTCGGGCTTGGATGTGCATATATGTATTCTTCAGGGATCTTGATAAAAATGCAGATTGTGACTCAGAGGATGTGGTGGGGCCTGCGATCTTGCATTCCTTTACGCTCTCAGGTGACGCTCATGTTGCTGTCTGAGGCCCACACATGTAGCAAGATCATAGGAAGCCTTTCCTCAAAACGCTCTTTTCTCTTTTCCGGAACCCAGCGCTCTCCTGGTTTCCCTCCTCCCTGAGGCTGTGCCTTCTCAGCCTCCTTCGCTGGGAGCCTTTCCTCATTCCCCGCTGCTCGAAAGGTGGGGTAGCCCTGGGTCCTCCTCTCTCTCTCTCTCTCTCTCTCTTGGTCCCTAGGTCAGAGCTTCTCAACTTGGACTGCATAATAGGATCACCTGGGGAGTTTAAAAAAACTCTTGTTGCTCAGGAGGCACCCCAGACCAATTAAAACCAAATCTCTGGGGTGAGGGTCTGGAATTGGTATTTTGTATTGAAAACCCAAGGTGATTCCAGTGGGCAGCCAGGTTAAGAACTCTAAGTGATCTCATCCAGTTCACATCTTTAAAGATGCTCTCTTAGAGCTGTCCAATGGATGTCCTGGGATGGCAAAAATGTTCTGTATCTGCACTGTCCGGTACAGTAGCCTCTCGCCACCCCTGGCTACCAAACACTTGAAATGAGTGACTAGTTGTTAGTGTAACAGAAGAACTGAACATTTTATTTTATTTAAGTCTAATTAAGATAAATTTCAATTTCAACAGCCACATGTGGCTACATTGGACACCAAAGATTTCCAAATCAACATCCCAGCCCAGATCGGTGAGCTACAGACTGGTCAGTCCTATGGCCCCACAATTACAAAAGCCAGAAACCTCTTGTCATCCTCCTCACCCCATGTCTCACCTATCAGCAAATCCTGTCCATTCTATTTTCAAAATACCTTCCAGTTACCACCACCCCTGCCCAGTCCTCTTCAGCTGAGCCTATGGAGATCCTGCCTACCCTTCCCTGTGTGGATCTCCTGGCTAGAGGGACCCCTTGACAGTGAACCTCAGGCCCTGACTGGTTTGGTTCAGTGGATAGAGCATCAGTCTTCAGACTGAAGGATCCCAGGTTCAGTTCCGGTCAGGGACATGTGCCTTGGTTGCAGGCACATCCCCGGTGGGAGATGTCCGGGAGGTAGCTGGTCAATGATTCTCTCTCATTGATGTTTCTAACTCTATCCCTCTCCCTTCTTCTCTATAAAAAAATCAATAAAAAATATATTTTTTTAAAAGAAAGTGAACCTCAGGAGGCTAGAGGGAGGTGTGTGGAGGGGCAAGGCAAGAGAGAAGAGGGAGTAGGTGGGCCCCTACTCACTTTTGTCCCTCCCAGTAGCATACCCTCCCCTGTTTCCCAGGGAGAGGGCAAGGGGGGTGGATGGTGGGGTGGGGAGGTAGCTTTGCTCACACTGGTTAAGCAAGGACATCTTCAGTCTCTAAAGGTCAGACAGCTGTCAGAGACACAGCAGCTATGTGGGTAGATGGCAGTGTTCCCCCTTCCCTTCCCTTCTCTTCCTTTCCCTTCCCTTCCCTTCCTTTTCCTTCCCTTCCCTTCCCTTCCCTTCCCTTCCCTTCCCTTCCCTTCCCTTCTCCTCCCTTCCCTTCTCCTCCCTTTCCTTCCCTTCCCCTCTCCCCCCCTTCCCCGTGACAGGCAGGCAGCCACAGCCCAACCCCCGCAGTAGAAGTGGTGGCCCCTCTCCCCTGCCACACACCGTAAATCTTCTGGATGCCCTGGAGATCATCCTGAGGCAGCTTGAAGTTGTGTGTCTCCATGTACTGGTAGAAGGGGGCCATGATGGCGCTGGGGTCGTTGGAGTGCTCCAGGCCCAGAGCATGGCCCAGCTCGTGCACAGCCACCAGGAAGAGGTCATTCCCTGTGGAGAGGGGGATGGGGAGGTGCCCAGGGCACCCACTTAGATACCAGACTGTCACTCCATTAGGTTAGAAAACAACCCATAGACTTCGCGCTAGGCCCCGTGCCGGACACTGGATCACACCCTGCCTTCCAGAGCCCTCGACACAGTGGGGGAATCGGGAGGGAGAAACAAAATAAGTGAAACTAGCGTTCCAGGTGCTTTAATAGATGTCTATAGGGTCGAGTGAGGAGCTCAAGGAGTCGGAGCCATTTAAACGTGAAGGAAGGAGTTCCATGAAGCTTCGTCAAGGTGACGCATACGTTGAGCATTGCAAGATAAGAAGTTAGTCAGGAGAATGGATTCGGGGGGCAGGAGAGGAAGATGGGTGGGGATGGCATTCCTGGCAGAGGGAAAGCTATAAACAAGACCCAGGGACAAGCAGTTTCATTCCACTTGGCTCTGGAACAAAGCGCGAGGGGAGGGCCGGAGAGCGATGAGGTCAGCCGGGCCGGCAGCCGGCTATGATGCCACGCGAAGGAATTTGGATCGGCGTCTTGGCCAGTGGGGGGTTGAAGCAGGAGTGGGGGAGGTGGCACAATGACATCACTCTGGCTGTGGTTGGTTTAGAGGGAGACCAGAGACAGCGGGATCAGAGGGGTCAGTTCGAAAGCAGTACAAGGGCCAGGTGGGCGATGAAAAGGGCCCGAGCTGAGGGGGAGGCGGTGGGACAGCAGAGGGGAGTCCTGGGTAGCAGGCTGGAGGTCAGCGTCAGGAGACCCAGGGGCAGGCCGGGCTCCGGGCCGGTGGCAGCGCTCAGTCCGGCAAGACCTCAGATCTAAACTGATCTATCATCGGAATCAAAGACAGGGATTCAAATCTGAGTGAAAAACGAGGTCCAGGAGCTGAAAGGGGGGCGTGGGGTACGAAGCGGAGGCAGCCACAGTGGAGCACATACGTGCCTCTGAGTGGAGCAGGTCACACTGAGGCCCAGCTCTACCCCCACCAGCTGTGGGAACTTGGCCAGAAGGTCTGCCCCCTGAGCCTCCTTTCTCATTTATAAATGGGGAAATCATCCTGCCTTACAGGGCTGTGTGAGGGCATAGTTGCTCTTGTTACCATATGTATTAGGGAAGGTTGGTGCCTGGAATAAGCCCATTGATCAGAGGGAAGCACAAGGCCATTGGGGTTCCAGCATCCAGATCCTCTTAAAACCAACTCCCTGATCAGGCCTAGGACAGGGAAATGGCTGATTTTATTTTATTTTATTTTTTTGTGGGGGGGAGGATTACATAATCCTAACTTTGTGAAATAGATGCAACGGGCTGGGAGTTGGGCAGGCTGATGTTCCAACATCCCGACTCCTGCCTGTCCCGTTCCAGAGCCCTGCCTCCCTTGCTCTCTGGCATTGGGATGCCCTTGAGCCCTGCCTCTTACTGCCCAGCTTTGAGGCCTGTGGCAGTCCATTCCTGCCACCTTGAAGTACAGGGGAGGCTGCCAGGAGCCCAGAAGGTTGTCGGGAGACTCTGGCCCCAGTGCCACTGGCAAAGAGATCCTACCCCAGTGCAACCAAGGGCCCTGTGAGGGTCAGATGGGGTTGAGGATTGTCTCTGGCCTTTCTGGCTGAAGTCTTGGGAAAAGAGAAGAACCCCATGGGGCGGACCCAGGCACGTGCACGCCTGCTGCTCTGCTGACACCACCAGGTTTTGGTTTGTTTTTTCAGCAAAGGGGGCATGGGCAAGATCAGCGCAAGGTTGGCCAAGAGCCTGGGGCTGCCTTCTGCTGGGGAAGGGCAAGCTGGCACGAGGAGGCCAGGCCGCCCCCAGTTCCTTCCTCAGGTCCTGGTCCCTCTGGCATCGGGAGAGGGTGAGCTCATCTCTGAGCTCCATCCCAAACAAAGAGCGGAAGGCAGCTCTGCTTCCTGGGGTCCGGCCCTGGCCCTGCTCCCAGCTGCTCCCCCACCTGCGACAAGCTGTTCGGGCCACTGTCCCCGGACCGGGCTCCTCCTCGGGGCTGTCCGCGAGGATCCGCGCTGAGACCAGGGCGCAGGGCTCCTGGCCCGCTCCTGGCCAGACTCACCCTTTGTCCCTAGCCTGTGTCTGTCACTCTGTGCGCCTCTGTGCCTGGGTCTCTGTAGACCGCAGGAGAAAGCCCTTGAAGGAAAGGGCCCGTGGGTTTGACCCAGGGACCAACAGGCAGAGAGCTGGGGAACCGGCACCTAACTGCACAGAAGCCCAGGAGACCTGCCCTGAGGAGATGGAAGGAGAGGGAACAGGAGCGGGAGGACTCCCTGGAGCAGCCGTGGGCAAACTACGGCCCGCGGGCCGCATCCGGCTCATTCGGCTGTTCTATCCGGCCCGCGGAGCCGAAAGAGCGGAGGGTTCTCTTGCTCTCCCCTCCGCTCCTTCACCAGCAGCCCAAGAAGAGAGTGCCAGCATGGTCAGGTTGCTTTTGTTCCGGCCCTCCGGTCCAGTTTAAGAACCCACTGTGGCCCTCGAGTCAAAAAGTTTGCCCACCCCTGCCCTGGAGCGTGTGCTGTGGAAAAGCAGAGTTATGGGGAAGACTGGTCGGAAGGGCAGTTCCTGGGAGCCAGACTGCCATGAATCCCAGCACTGCCAGGTGCTAGCAGGGTGACAGGTTAAATCTCTTTCTCTGTAAAATGAAGGGGATAATGGTTCCATCATAAGAACGGAGGTGAAGATTAATGAGGCAAACTGCGTAAAGCACTCATATAGGCCCCTGTCACAGAACTCGACTGTTAATTAGCTCGGTCACATTGAGCTGTGGGTGAGGACCAGCATCCCCAATAGGGATATTCCTGTGGGCTGCGAGCTCAAAGCCTCTTAGCAAGCGTATACCTTGTCTGTGCCTCGTTTCCTTCTCTTAGGACCTCCAAATTTGGCGAGCTCCGTCTGGTTTATCCCTCCAACCCCCCAAACGTTTACAGAATTTCCTTCTGCCTCTATTCTTTTGCCAGTGCTGTTTTCCCTATATTCCCCCAGCCTTATTTCTTCAAAGTTCAGCTCAATCCCGTATCTTCCAGGAAGCCCTCCTTGATTTCTCCCACTGGCAGTGAATGCTGCCTCCTCTGTCCTCTGTCAGTGGTTTATCTGAACTATCTCCATGGCACTGACCACTTTCCATTCCACATTCTCATTCGTCCTCGGTCTGAGCGCTCCTTGAGAGCAAGCTCTGTGTCTGCCAGGGCTCGGTGACAGCAGTCAGGACAGGACAGTGCCAAACGTTCAATATTTCTCCAGGTCTGGTCCTTGGACCACCTGCAGCAGAACCGCCTGGGGCGATTTTTAAAAATTCAGAGTCTTGGGTTCACACTTACCAACTGTGTGAATTTCTTAACCACTGGAAACTTTACTTTCCTCGTCTACTGAGTCTAGCTCCCGAGTTGGGGAAGAGGCACTGAGGTAATTGCAAAAGGGCTCTACCCTGCGAATAGCGGGTCTGGATGACTCTTCCTATCTTGCCACCACCTTTCCTTGGGCTGGGCTCCTTCCCCGGCAGAGCTTAGTGAATTCTGCTGACCTCACTACTTGACTCATTGGAAGGAGTTGAGGACAGAAAGTACCAGGAAGCAGTCCCCAAGACCAGCTTAAAGGAGAGGCGTGGTGGGCTAGATTACCTTTCACCCAGACTCCAACGAGCTGGAGAATCAGTCACCTCTCCCATCCAGAGGTTCTCCAGAGCAGCGGTCGCCAACCGGTGGTCCAAGGACCACTGGTGATCCGTGGGGTCCGAAAGGTTGGCGACCGCTGCTCCAGAGAGCCTTTTCAACACACAGGTGGAGGAGATTACGATTCAGGAGTTTTGAGTTAAGAGTTTAGGCAACTTTCCCCCCAACCCCCTCTTTTTAAAGTTCGCCAGGTAAACTTTTTATTTTTTATTTGTTTAAATTGTACACTTTTAAATTTTATTTTTAAAATATATTTTTATTGATTTTTTTACAGAGAGGAAGAGAGTGGGATAGAGAGTAAGAAACATCGATGAGAGAGGATTGCACCTCCCCACCGGGGATGTGCCCACAACCAAGGCACATGCCCTTGACCGGAATTGAACCCGGGACCCCTCAGTCCGCAGGCTGACGCTCTATCCACTGAGCCAAACCGGTTTTGGCTCCCCAGGTAAACTTTTTAAAGGTTGGGTCAGGCTGACACCCCTGAGCCAACCAGTCAACCTTAACGTGGCTAAAAGTGGGACACCTGCCTCACAGGTGCTTCCCAATGTGACGGGTTAGGGAGGACCAGCACCACCTCGGTAAGTATTCTTGCCAAGAAAAGTGAACCTGAATCTGGCCTGTTGATCTAATTAATATTCAGGAAATATGGGGAAGAAAGACAAGTTAAAAGTGAACCTGCAAATCAATGTTTATCTCTCTTTTCTGTCTCTCTCAAAATCAATCAATCAATAAATTTTTTTTTAAAGTTTCCTATGCCGAAACCGGTTTGGCTCAGTGGATAGAGCATCGGTCTTCAGACTAAAAGGTCCCAGGTTTGATTCCGGTCAAGGGCATGTACATTGGTTGCGGGCACATCCCCAGTAAGGGGTGTGCAAGAGGCAGCTGATTGATGATTCTCTCTCATCGATGTTTCTAACTCTCTATTCCTCTCTCTTCCTCTCTGTAAAAAATCAATAAAGTATATTAAAAAACAAAAACAAAAAACGATTAGTGTTTGCCAAGGAGACAGGAAAAGAGGGTGCAGGGTTAGGGCTACATGTCCTAGGTTTGCTTGGACTCAGAGCCCAGGAGCTCATCCCTATGGAAGCTCTGAAGAAGGACATTGTAACTTCCTTTGTGCTAAGTTGTACCGAAACATGGTTGGTGCACAAAGCCATATTGCCACAGTTCTGAAGACCTTCCAGCCACAGGGATGCCAGACAGAGTGGGCCATTGGTTTTGCACATTAATAAAAGACAGTCGTGTGCCACATACATGTTTGGTCAAAGCTGAGCAGCATGTAAGATGGTGATCCTGCCCGGCCGGCATGGCTCAGTGGTTGAGAGTCAATCTATGAGTCAGGGGGTCGATTACCAGTCAGAGCACATGCCTGGGTTGCAGGCTCAATCCCCAGTGTGGGGAGTACAGAAGGTGGCCAATCCATGATTCTCTTTCATCATTGATATTTCTATCTCTCTCTCCCTTTCCCTTCCTCTCTGAAATAAATTATATATATATATATAGTGGCCCATAAGAATGTAATGGAACTGAAAAATTCCCATCACCTAGAGACATCATAGCTGTCATAATGCCACTGCAATGCATGACTCACATGTTTGTGGTGATCTACAGTTATATCTACAGTACCTAGTCCTTGAGAAAGATAATAAATGTCTTATTGGCTGAAACCGGTTTGGCTCAGCGGCAGAGCGTCGGTCTGCGGACTGAAAGGTCCCGGGTTCGATTCCGGTCAAGGGCATGTACATTGGTTGCAGGCACATCCCCGGTAAGGGGTGTGCAAGAGGCAGCTGGTCGATGTTTCTCATCGATGTTTCTAGCTCTCTATCTCTCTCCCTTCCTCTCTGTAAAATATCAATAAAATATATTTAAAAAAATAAATGTCTTATTGGTTCATGTAAAAAAAAAAAAAAAGTGAACCTGAATCTCGTCAAGCCAAATGACTGTACCCAGGAGAAGTGACTCAGCTTCCTTATTCTATACGGCTGTTGGGGCACAGGAAAAGGAAGCAAGGCGACTGCTTTAAATGAAAAGGGCCTTACGAGACACATCAGTCTTATATGATGTATGCATGGTGTTTGGACCCTGATGCGAGCAAACAACTATAAGAGACATTTTTGAAGTAACTCGAGAAAATGGACACAAACCGGGTATTAGATTTTAAGAAATTACTGTTAATTTTGTTGGGTTGGATATGGATTTCTGTGGTTGTGTAAAAAGTAGTCAGAGGTATTGATATTTTCCAAAGTATTTACAGGTGGCAATGATTATGCTTGGGATTTTCTTTAGAATACCTTAGGCACGCCCTGCCAGCAGAGTATCGTCTATGAATCAGGAGATCAGGGTTCAATTTCCGGTGAGGGCCCATGACCGGGTGGTGAACTTGGTCCCCAGTGGGGGATGTGCAGGAGGCAGCCAACCAATGATTCTCTCTCATCATTGATGTTTCTATCTCTCTCTCCATCTCCCTCCCTCTCTGAAATTAAAAAAACAAACCACACACACACAACCCCCTCCCCAAAAGAACAAACAAACAAATAAACAAACAAAAAACCCTCAGCCAAAAAGTAAAAGTGTGTGAGGGGAGAGGGGAGATAAAATAGGAATGACATAGTGTTGATAATTGTTGTTGCAGGGTGTAGTGGGTGCCTGGGGGGTTCATATTGTCATTCTCTCTGCTTTTGTGAGTTTGAAATTTTCCGTATTGGAAATTTAGAATAGAGAAGAAAGCCAGTAAACAAAAGTTCTCAGGAGAACGCTGCTCCCTCCCTCCTTCCCTGAGTTTATGTGGAAATTAAACAAGATAATACACAGGTGCTCAGTAAATCTTGGTTCTTATCCTCCCCTTTTAAAGGCCATCCTCAGGCCGTTGGTGCCTCTCCAGCTTGCCAGCCAGCTATTCCTGTGGCTGTGGGAGGCATCTGGGTAGTTCATGCTTGGTTTTCCAGAGCACAGGAAAGCCCCGACACTTGTCCAAAGAAGACATTGGCTGCCTTGGGATTTCTATCAGAACCGGCAGTAGCTCATCAGGATGGGGTGGGACAGACAGGAAGGTGCTGGGATGGTCCCAACTCCTTCCCACCCACACCGCCATCGATGCTTAGGCTTTTAAGACTGGGCCCAAGGCCTCCCACAGCAAGGAGTGGACCTGGGAAATGCAAACCCCAGAGCTGGAAAGGGGAGGGCAGAGGAGGAGCGTCTTCCCAGTACTTCTTGGACAACAACATTTTTAGGATTTCCTTTATCTCTATCAGGGCTATCACTTAAAACCTCACAAGCTGGCATATAACGGGAGCTAAAAAAATGTTCGTTTTCCTCTCTTCACACCTTATCAGTTAGCACAGACCGCCATTCCTTGACACAGATCCAAGAATAAGAATGGGATAAAGAACAGGAGTTCTGAAAGCCAGGAAGCCACATCCAGGACAGGAGGGAAGGGACGCTGGGGGCAGAGGAAAGGGAGCGAGGTAGGAAAGAGGACGCAAGTTGGAAGAGGGCAGGGGGGCAAAGGGAAATTGCATTTGTAATTTTTCCTGGACTGAGCTTTGGCCAAACCACCTCCTGAACCACCCTTTGAAGGATGAGCCAAGAGTTGATGATCCCTGGATCCATGCAAAGATAGGCACAGCTTTTTCTCAAGGAGGCCATCCCCACTTACAAATACTAGGCACAGCCTCTGAGGAAATGGGTTTTAAAGTCTGCTCTCAGCCTGAGCTTTGCCAAGGAAAAGAATGCTCAGTGTTCCCCAAACTTGCCGAGGCATAAAGTGGGGGGGGGGCCTGGAATCCATGTTTATAACAAAAGACCTGGTTGAGTCTTATGACCAGACAAGTTAAAGATGCTCTGGGGTTGGAGATAGTGTTTCTTGAGGTGATGGAACCCCTGCATCAGAAGGGATTTTATCAGACTACATGCAGATTCCCAGGCCCAGGTCCAGAATCAGAGTCAGAATAGCAAAAGGTTAGGGGCCTGGAGCCTGGAGTCTGCATTCTTTAAATAAAGGTTTCGAGGTGATTTGGGTGTGCTGTGGGGTCCTAATGCTCAGGTTCAAAGTCTTATTCCCTCATTCACCATCTATGAGACTTTGGGTAGGTGACCTAATATTTCTCTATTTAGTTTACCTATCTGTAAAATGGGGATAGTAATATATATATATAGAGAGAGAGTACGCAAAAAGCACTTGACAGGGCCTTAGAATATTAACATACTAGTTGTCTATTGCAAACTAAAATAGAATAGAATAGGATGCTCTGTTCCTTTCTCCCTTAGATTCCTACTGCATTTTCTTTCCATTTCTGCTAGGTCCTCCAGTACAGGCCACCTGTGAAGAGTAACTTAGGTCCATAGCTGTCTCCCCGACTTGACCCTGGACTTCCAGAGGGCAGAGACCATGTCTTTTTTTTTTTTTTTTTAATGTTTGGATCCTCTGGGTTGTGTATCATGTTTCATTGAAGTTGGAAGGGACCTCAGAGATCATCTAATATTTCTCTATTTAGTTTACCTATCTGTAAAATGGGGGTAGTAATATATATACATAGACTACGCAAAAAGCACTTGACAGGGCCTTAGAATATTAACATACTAGTTGTTTATTGTAATCTAAAATAGAATAGAATAGGATCCTCTGTTCCTCACTTTACAGGTGAGGAGACTGGGGGTAAATTAGTTGCCCCTAGAGACATAGCCAGGTGGTTGAACTATGGCACTGCCACTTATCTACCACCTATGCCACTTGAGTCCCAAACCCTTCATTTAAAAATTATAGCCAAAACCGGTTTGGCTCAGTGGATAGAGTGTTGGCCTGCGGACTCAAGGGTCCCAGGTTCGATTCCGGTCAAGGGCATGTATCTTGGTTGCAGGCACATCCCCAGTAGGGGGTGTGCAGGAGGCGGCTGATCGATGTTTCTCTCTCGTCGATGTTTCTAACTCTCTATCCCTCTCCCTTCTTCTCTGTAAGAAATCAATAAAGTATATATATTTAAAAATTATATATACTTGCCTACTTCTAAACATGTGCCTTATGAGTAGATATAGACGAGGGACTCTTTTGCAACCTGAAGAGTATCGTTCCTGTTACTGTACAGTGCTGAATCTGGACCCACGTAATATTCATTAAATCGTAGTGGTGAAGAGCACGTTATCCAAGGATGTTATTCTTGTGAGGTTGACATAAGGAAGTGAGCCAGTCACGTCATCCCATAAGATGGCCTTTGAAGCTGTCATCGGTCAGGCCAGAGCCCACCCCTTTCAGACCCCACGTTCAGCTTTAATTATTTGTCAACCCTTTTCCCCAGCCTCTGACTCATTACTTTATCTCCTGATCCATGCTCCAACGCCTTCCTTCTGACTCAGCCCCGTTAGGCCATTTACTAAGTGATCTCACCCGTCTCCATGGTCTTGACCCTGGTGGAGCACATTTAAATATTATAAAGGGCCATCATTCCTACCCTTTTAGGTTCTTAGTCCTTGGACAAGAAGCTCTAGAAACTATGAACTCATCTCATCTATGGTATCCTCCAGATTCTTCCTCAGGGCTTCTGAGAAACCCAGGATGGATCCCCGGTTCCCTCATTGCCTTACCATCATGGTTGGCGTTTCCTAATGTCCATGGCTCATCTGAATCAAAGTGAGTGTCTCCTCCAATGCCGGGGCCAGGGAAGTAGGCATGAGCCAGGAATCCTCCTTCCCCATCAAATGGGGAACTGTCTCCATGGAAGCCAGAAGCAAAGAAAATCATGATGTCTGCCTCCTTCCGGTCACTTTTGATCTCATGGTATGGCACCTCTTCAAAGGTCAGCGGGGTCACCTTCTGCCACACATCAAAAGCCTGGCGAATAGCTTTCCGTGTGTCTAGCTCACCCACCTTCGGGGTGTAGTTGTGAATGCTGGTGAGAGAGGGGAAGGAATTAGAATAGGGAGGAACAGACAGAGTCAAAGACAAGCAGAGCTTAAAGGAACATCAGAGACCATATGGCCCAATAATCTTCAAATTTTGACACCAAGAATTCTGCTTAGGTGCCCTAGGGGTTGATGGAAGGGCCGAGTAGACAAGGCTCTGGATCCCAAACCCTGCCTAAATCAGAGTATATTTGCTTTAATCAGTGTTTTGTATTTAGTCTCTGGTAAAGTCTGTGTTGAATATAGGATTTCTCTTCAATTTTTAGAAAAAAAAAGTTTATGGATAGTAGTTTCTAAAATGTATGTTCTACCTGGCTGGTGTGGCTCTGTGGTTGAGTGTTGACCTATGAACCAAGAGGTCACAGTTTGATTCCCAGTCAGGACATGTGTCTGGGTTGCAGGCTCCATTCCCAGTGGGGGCCATGCAAAAGGCAGCTGATCAATGATTCTCTCTCATCATTGATGTTTCTTTCTCTTTTTAAAAATACATTTTTATTGATTTCAGAGAGGAAGGGAGAGGGGGAGAGATATATAAACATCAATGATGACAATAATTTATTGGCTACCTCCTGCACACCCCCCACTAGGGATTGAGCTTGCAACCCAGGCTCAATTATATACTGCTGGTCTACTTGAAAGCTAGTATAGGACAGTATATGATTTAATCAGTTATAGATTTAGCTATTTAAGGTTACTATATCCATATTGCATGCTTATCCACAATGGAGCATCACTGTTTCTGGATGTTCTGCCCCGTGAACACTGGAACAAGGATTATTCACCCATTTCATAGGCAAGAAAACAGGCTCAGAGAAGTTGGGTGCTAGAAGTTAAGGTCAGGATTGCATTAGAATTCAGTTTTTTTTCTTCATCCACTCTACCTCTTCAGGAGACCCTAAGAGTCTATCCAGTTTCTAACTCGTATTCTTCAGTTTCTTACTCTGGTCAGATTTCTGAAAGAATCCTGTTCTGATCCCTACAGCTTGTCAGCAGGAGAACCCTTAGTTCCACTGTAAGGTCTCTATCTTAAATCCCACCTCAGAACTCAGGAGTTCTACCCGAGATGGAATCAGAGTCTTATGAGGTGCCAACCAGAGCCCACCTGAGCCTGCCCTATGTCCGGCTCTTGTCCAGCCCCACTCTGAGTTCAGGCATCAAATTAATTCTGATGTGATGGGCTCCATCATACCTGCTCTTGATCGCTGGTGTGACTTGAAGACTGACCCTGCTCTGTCCTTGGTTTCCCTAGACCAGTGGTCGGCAAACTCATTGGTCAACAAAGCCGAATATCAACAGTACAACGATTGGAATTTCTTTTGAGAGCCGAAAACCGACTTCTGCGCATGGGCCACAAAGTTTCAATCACACTGTACTTGCGCACCCGCACACGGTATTTTGTGGAAGAGCCACACTCAAGGGGCCAAAAAGCCGCATGTGGCTCGCGAGCCGCAGTTTGCCGACCACTGCCCTAGACAATCAGCTCATGACACTGTTGTGATTCAGGTCCCAGTTTTCTATAGTTCTTAAGAAACAACTGGAAAGCTGTGCTGGGACTCTCGCATGAAGTCTATCAGACTAAGTGGGGAAGGGTGTAGATCACAGCGGGTGTTGTTTTTCAAGCGGAGAATGGGTTCAGCTGTGGTTCTTTATCATAGCTGAAAGTTACTGAACAATCCATGCCCCACTTTCTGTAACTAGACATGATTGGAATGCAAACACAGTGGAGAACCCCTAAAGGACCAAATACATCTGAAGTTGGATACAGCATCCTCTGGAAGCCACAAGAATGACAAAGTCATAGGCTCTCAGCACCTGGCCCACGCCCTGATCACAGACCCACCTAAGGTGTCAGCCTCTGAAACTCAGGCCAGGAAAAAAAGAGAATGAAGGTGGAGCCAAACCCAGGGAGGGAGAGAGGAAGTCAAAGCACCTGTAGGTGATGTGTTTCTGCCTCCACTTCTGTCCAGTGAGGGCATAACGCTTGTTTCTCCGCCTACGGCTCAAGTGGGGGTGATCAGGGACACCACATCGGGGTTTCTTCATCCATCTGGGCAGAGAGAAGACACATACATACCTACACTGTGGTCTCTGAGCACTCTAGGAAGATACTGCACAGTCCCCAGTCCCGGTTTGAACTGCAATGTGGGTCACTGGAACCCTGGCTTTGATGGGTTCCCCAGTAGGAACACAGTCGACTCATTCATTCACTCATTCATTCACTCACACACTCACTCACAACTGAATATGCAGAAACATTGCTGCCTATGAGACTGGGATCAGGAGAATGGGCTTGATAGTTCCAGCTCTGCCACTAATCACAGGAGCCTGGGCAAGTGCCTGAATCAGCATGAGCCTCAGTTTCCTCATCTGCAACATGAAAATTCAAGTTCTTGCTCTGCTTAGGTCACAGAGAGCCTCAAAGGAGGGCATACATGTGAAAATACTCCGTAATGTTATTGAATCATATCATTTCCTGGCTTAAAACCCTCCAGTGACCGCCCCGCCCCCCCAACCCCTAGAATTAATTTGAAACTCCCTACCTTGGCTCACAGGGCCCCATGTGATCTAGTCCCTGCCTGCTTGTCCCATGACACCTTCAACCTTTTCCCCCCTCATATATTCTGCTCCAGCCACAGCGACCTTCTTGCTGTGCCTTGAACATGCTAAGATTGTATCCACTGGGGGTCTTGGCAGTGGCTGTTCCCTCTGCGTGCGACACTCTTCCTCACACGGTCTGTTCCCTTCATTAAGGTGTCTGCTCAGATGTCACCCCTTCAGAGAGGACTTCCCTGCCCACCTTCTTTAAGGTTTATCCTGCTTAACTTTTCTTCAAAGCATTTACCACTCATGGAAATGATACATTTGAATTTTTGTTTATTCTTTTTCTCTCCCACCAGATTCTAAGCCACATGAGGACGGGAACCGTGCCTGTATTCCCAGCGCGGGCACAGTGCCTGACACAGAGGGCGGTCAGTAGTGGTTTGTCGAATGAGTGAGAACTGTACAGTAGTACAGTGGCGTAGCTTAGGAGACAGCAAACGCCCTGTTGTCCAAAAAGTGGCTAAAGCAACTGTAGGACACAGAATGTAACTTTTACATTTATGAGTCTGTTGCCTCCAGTAAACGGGAAAACCTTTGAGGAGAGGAACTGAATCATTTTCATCGCTGTTTCCCCAGAATTAACCCAGTGCCTGGAACCAAAGTAAACCCTGACAACTGTTTATTACCAGGTAAAGTTATATCGGGGACAGTGAGCCTCGGACATAACTGGGGATATAAAAAAAGGGGGGGGGGCAGGGTAGACGATATAAAAGCTCATGGCTGATTGGGGCCCAGGCCATCCAAGTCCCGGCTGGCCTAATGACTATCTCACTAAACTGTGGCTTGGGATTGCCGGAAGGGAAAACGGTCTGACCTCATTTGCAGTTGTTGAAAGCAGTTGCCACTGGCAATATAGAAGAGAGACAGAACATCATAACCAAATACAATACAGTGTCTACATCATCTACAGTGCCCTACACTCAGAAATCAATCATGAAAAACACAATAGTAACAATACCATGCATTGGAATAAAAATTGATAAGTTTCACAGTGTTTACATTAAAAAAATTTTTTCTGATTCTTAATATAATTTTGTGAGGTAACTAGAAATTATTTATTCTCTGCATTATAGGCGAGGGAAAAGAGACACAGATAAATTGAGTAACTTGCAAAATGTAACAAAACGGTGAGGCGGGGCTGGAACTTAGTAGGATGAATAAGTGAACTATTAATTTTCATGCTTAGCACAAGATGGGGCTAAAGGAACTGTTTGTTAAATGAATGAATGAATGAATGAATGAGTGAGTGAGTGACTAATGTGTGACATTTTCCAAGGTAGGCACTCAAAAATAATACTTTGAATTGCTAATCTAGCTTCCTTTCACTGACAGTCCCTGGGAAAAGAACCAGGAGCCAGGCCGAGCAAGGCCTGGGAGGTTTGGGGGTAAGAAGTGGCGGGGGGGGGGGGGGAGGGGGGGGGAAGACAAGCCCAGAGGAGGCAGTGGACTGCCCAAGGCCACAGAGCTGGAGCCAAAACCAAGGTCTCTAAATCTTAGCCCAACCCCCTCCCCATTCTTGTTTTAAGTGTGACTGCCTTCTTCCTTTCCGTTCCTCCAAGTCATCATTCCCCACCTTCCTGCAAAGAGGGGGCGGGGCAGAACCGCAAGTGAGAAAAGCCGTCCTCCTCCCTTACATCATCCCCTCCGCCTCCTCCTCTTGTGTCCACCTGCCACACTCTGAACTCTGTCCAGCAGGCCTGGGGCTTTCTGGAACGGAGTAAAACCCAAGGCCAGGTGGTACCTCAGCAGAGACAACAGTGCTTCTGCCCCAGGATGCACTGCCACGAGCCCTGCACAAAGCCCTCAAAATAACCTCCGCTTTGAAAGGTGGTCGGGTCCTCTCTAACCAGCTCACTCGTGGGGGCCATGGGGCTAAGGGGTCCATTGTACTCCCAGCATCATAGGAGCCGTCTAATGTATTATCCCTCGGAATCCCACAGTCTCACCATCAGAGGATCCTAGGAGTAGGAAACATTCGGACAGAATGTTAGGGTCACAAAACCCCACACTCACCAAACTTTAAAAAGCTTAGACACTCAGAACAATGGAATCTAGAATTTGGGAGTCACAATTCCACACCCCCGTTTGCAAAACAACGAGCAGAGGCCCAGGGAGAGGATTCTCTCAGGGCGTGACTCATCCAAGGGATGGGTAGATCCTGGCTCCTCAGTTGGGTGGATTTTCTGTTCTTTCACCGAACGCCTTCCCCACCTCCTCCTCCAGCCCTGCTCCCTCCTCCCCCTGAGGTCAGGGTCCAACCCCCACCTCCTTTCTCATGGCTTCATGGTGTTGGTGGCTTTTCTTAAACAGCTCCAGTAACCTCCATGGCTATTTCTTAAACACACCGAAGCATGCCCAGCTCTCTTCAAACTTAAAATAAACAGATAAAATTCATTCCTCTCTAGCGACCATCTACTCCTCCCTTTCACTACTAAGCTTCTTGAAAGTTTTCCTACATTTGCCATCTCTCCTCCTCCCCGCTGCAATCTAATTTTGTCTCGCCATTCCTCAGAGCTTACAATGGCCTCTTTGTTCCTCACCAGACATGTCTCCGGCTCCTATTTGACCAGCCTGCAGCCCCTGAGCTCATTCGCCATTCCCACCTCCACTGCCATGACATCACAACCCCAGGCTCCTTACACCTCTCTGTCTGCTCCTTCTCAGCTTGCTTTGGGGGGCTCCAACCCTGGCACTCTTCTCTTCCTCCCCCTTTACACCCTCCCTGAGCTATCTCGACCATCCTCATGGCTGGTTTGTCGTTACCTACTCAGGGTCTCTCTGCAACTCAGGGTTTCCTCTGAGTCCCTAGACTGATGTAGCCAGATGACTATTTTTCACTAAATGGGGGGCTGGGATCACAGGATCAAGCACAGGCACTCAGCAAACATTCGATAAATGGAAAAAGTGCTGTCAACTTCTCTTCAAGTGTGCTCTGCATCAAGTGTCTATCCCGGGGAATGCTAGAGGGATGATGACTCATAGAACCACCAGTTCTGGAGTCAGAGGAAATGTGAGATAATCTATAGCTACACCCCTCGCTGTGCTGATGAGGAAGCCTAGGCCCCAAAGGTGACTTGCTACACAGCACGTTTGTGGCAGAGCACATCCCCAGCTCACGAAGGAAAGGGCACCGTGGGGTGTTGCCTCCCGGGATGACCCTGATGAGTGAAGGCGAGGAAGGTAGGATGGGCATGGGGTAAACATGAGGCCATGGCAAATGTGAACCTACACGTTAAGTCCAGACATTTCAAAGGCACAATGCCCTGCGCAAATCTTACTCGATTGTTGTCTGATCCAACACACCGGTGACTGGGATCCCGTAAAACTGCTGCATCGTGGAGACAGCTGACTGTAAGGCCTTCCCAGAGTGCAACGCAGGTGCCCGTGAATCATAGGGAAGCAGATAGCCATAGGACTTTAACCAGCTCTGAAAGACACGTGAAAGGGAAGGATGCATTACGCGGGAGAAGCCTCTGTTCTAGCTGGCAGAGATCTGCCCTTGAGACGGATCATTTCACCCAGGGGACCCGAGGACTCATGCTCTGATTGCTTCCTCCGTGACTCTCTCCTGAAGACATGCAAATTTATCTCCAGAAAACACAGCGCTTGATGGCTTACTCTTCTGCTACAAACCTTTCACTGGATCTCCACTGGCTACGGAATAAAGATTAAATTTGCATCCAAGGCTTTCTACTCTCCTGACTCTTTGCTCATCTAGCGAATGGTTTCCACAGACAGATGTGACACACGACTAGACATGCAAGGGCACAGAACAGCTCATTTTCTGAAAGAGAGTGGCCTTCCAGAAACCTCTTTGTCTAAAGCCAGAGTCTGATGAAGAATTATGCTGTAGAATATTGACTGGCACGAGATTATATATATTCTTTTCTGCTAACCCCTCCTAAAAAGCAAGCCATTAAAAACAAAACAAATATATACACAAAACAATGCTGGTATTTAATTTAAATATCAATACATAAACATTGCATAGAAAAGCCTATAAGGGCACAATAATAGCATGATTACATAAGAGAATTTCTTATTTTTAATAAATACACACTGAAGTATTTAGGTTTACATAAGGGTGCATCATATCTGCATCTCTTTCTTAAATAAGCTTTATGAAAAAAAATAGAGAGAGAGGAAACAGATGTAGTAAAATGTTAATAGTTGGGGAATCAGGTGAAAACTATTCAGGAATTCTTTGTCCTATTCTTGAAAACTTTTCTGAAAATCTGAAATAATGTCAAAAATTTTATATAAAAAAGAATAAATATCCTTTGTTATAGTATCTTGGGGACTTCTTTTTTTTGCTCTTTTCTTTTTTCTAAGTTTTATGCATGGAGTCATTAACAATAAAAAAGATTTAAAAAGGGCAAGAGAATCTGAAGTAGCTTGGATGACGAAGCTCAAACAAAGCAATCTATCTGAAAGGCAGCGGAGTAAAGACAATTATTCCCACTAATGAGCATGAGGGGCTGGGAGCCCGAAGGAACCAGAGCACCAGGAAACACTTGTGGCATCAACTGGAGAGTGAGAAAACATCCATGTCTTTCCTGAATCCATAAGCATTTACAGGAGCCTCCTGCGTGCTTGTCCCTAAGCCAGACAGAACCCATGCCCATCCACAGAGGATTGTCCTAAACACCAGGTGAGCTCATGGAAGAAAAAGAGCCGAAACTGGTTTGGTTCGGGGGGTAGAGCGTCAGTCTGTGGACTGAAAGGTCCCAGGTTCGATTCCGATCAAGGGCATGTACATTGGTTGCGGGCGCATCCCCAGTGAGGGGTGTGCAGGAGGCAGCTGGTCGATGTTTCTAGCTCTCTATCCCTCTCCCTTCCTCTCTGTGAAAAATCAATAACATATATATATTTTTAAAAGAATGTAGGCAACCATATTATTCCCTTTCTATCTATAGTTTTTGTTTCTTGTTTCTATCTGAACAGTCTTATTGTGGCTATGCCTGTTATTACTATTACAAGTCAAATCAAGTCATTTTTGGAAGGAGGCAAACCAGAAACTGTAAGTATTTACTTTACCAAAGGTGACTAACATCTTTACTGTCTTTTGATAAAATCCATTGGACTAATTAAAAACAGCATGGCTCAGTGGCTAAGTGTCAACCTATAAACCAGGCGATCACGTTCAATTCTGGTCTGGGCATATGCCTGGGTTGCTGACTTGATCCCCAATAGGGGGGAGGGTGCAGAAGGCAGCCAATCAATGATTCTCTTTCATCATTGATGTTTCTCTCTCCCTCTCTCTTCCTCTCTGAATGTAATAAAGATACATATTTTTAAAAAACACAAAAACAGCCCAGCCAGCATGGCTCAGTTGTTTGAATGATGAGCTAAGAACCAGGAGGTGAGGGCACATGCCCAGGTTGTGGACTCCATCCAGTGTGGGGCATGCAGGAGGCAGCTGATCAATGATTCTCATCATTGATGTCCCATCCCCCTCTTTCTCTCCCTTCATCTCTGGAAACAATAAAAAATACACTTAAAAAAAAATACAATGTATACAGGGCTCTATGGGAGAACAAAAGAAGGGTGTCTTAGCCACACTGTGGCGGGGAGAGAGAGAAAGGAGAGCTTGGGGAGGTCTCTGAGTGGAGACGGGATCAGAGCTGTTCTGGAGGGTAGAGCATGTGCAATTGTCTGGAGCTGTGAGGGAGCCTGGCACATCTGACATTCTTTAAAATGGCACAACTTGGGGGAGGGCTGTGTGGTGACGAGTAGAGAGGGCTGGAAAGGAAGAAAGTGGACAGGTGATATACAGGGTGTGGCAAAAGTATGTTTACAGTTGTTTGTATGGAAAATAATATGAGAATAAACCTTGTGTTTCGAGTACTCACCACTGTAAATCTGTGTTTGCCCCACCCTGTATAATAATCTATTTACCAAAAGGACAAATTACAGAGAATCACTTGTGACTTGAGCGTGGCCTAGGATCAGCCAAAAAATTGAGCTTCCATTTCCTTATTTGTAAAATGTAAACAATAATTCCTCCTCCTCAGATGGTTATCAAGATGAAATGAACAAATGCACCTGACATAATCACCCAAAAGGTGTGTGGATAACATGCATGTTGAAATTTGGTCATCTCGCCTTCCCACATTCTCCCCGAACCAAGAGTCGGTCCTACTTTGAAGGCAGGACGTTGTCATGGTCAAGCCTACTTGCTCTCAGGTGACCTATGGGCATAATCTCTCAACTGCACATGAGAAACATCAGCTGACTTGAATTGTGCACTCTTTACCCTGTTTCTCAACGTCTTAGGACCAAACACAATCACTTCTATAAAACTTGAGCTTAAGGAAAATGATTTCCTTACAGGAGATTCTGTATGGTTTTTGTATCCCCCCACCCCCCCGAAAATGAACACTGGGTAACCAGTGGTTTCATTTTTGGCCTTTCTGCCAGGAATCTTTCAGCCAAATTTATAGCAAAAGCGTTGAACACAGTGATGCTTGGAAGTAGCTATTATTTTTTTTCATCTTTCTGACCACCACGGTATGTTTCATCCTTAAAAGTCTTACTGAAGAACATTGTTTCAATCTGTAAACTGCTGAGAGCCCTTCCAAAAAAGAGGTACAGTACAAATTAAAAATAAATAAATCCAACTCCTCTCTAAAAATCCAACTGAAATGAATTCTGGCATTTGGGAAATGGCTGGGGCTCTTTGGACAGATACTGTTGACAAACCAGTCGGCCAACTGGTTATTTTTTTAATTATTATTACCTACCTCTAAACTAGCATGGAGTTTAAGAATCTTCTCCCCTCCTGCTCTCGTTACTGCTTATGGTAGGAGGTAGGGAACAGGGAACTTTTAGTGTAAACCCACTCCAGCCTTCTAGGGCTTCAGGAAATTAAAAGTATCTCCTCCTCAGTAAAGGGCAGGCTGACTTACCCAGACCCTTTTCTGGGACACTCCAGCAAGAAGCATCCCAAAGCCCATCGGATGCATTGTGAAGGTCTCAGAGTCTATCTCAGAAGCTACAGGAGCTAAGATCTAAGCACTCGAGTCCTAGGTACATGTCTGGGTTGGGACCAAACATCGGAATGGATCAGCCTTCTCTGGGTTCTGCTTCCCCTCCATGCTCACTAGGGACAATCCTCAGAGCTCAGGGGCAGGCACCTATGAAGGGAAGTGGGAGCAGGAGAGGCTGGTGAAGAGACAGCTCGACACCAGGGAACACGGCACTGAGCGTGGACCTGGTGCATGCCCAATGGCATATGCGCATGTGTGTGTCAGAGGGTAGGAGGCCAAGGACTATGGATTGGCCACCAGACAATTCCAACTGCTGCTGCTGCTTAACTCTGTCTCCGCCGCTCCCCTGTTCTGTGACCCATGCAATTCTCTGGCTGCTCTGGGCAGAAGCCTCTGATGTTGGAGCAAGTCTTCTAGACTCCAGTCATAGCAATTCCAAAACATGTCCTGCCCTTTCACACTTCCAGGCTGCTCCTGCTGCTCCAAAGCCCATTCTCTCTCTCTCTCTCTCTCTCTCTCTCTCTCTCTCTCTCTCTCTCTCTCTCTTAAAATATATTTTATTGAATTTTTACAGAGAGGAAGAGAGAGGGATAGAGAGTTAGAAACATTGATGAGAGAGAAACATCAACCAGCTGCCTCTTGCACATCCCCCACTGGGGATGTGCCCACAACAAAGGTACATGCCCTCGACCGGAATCGAACCTGGGACCCTTCAGTCCGCAGGCCGACGCTCTATCCACTGAGCCAAACAAGTTTCGGCCCATTCTCTTTATGTGTGTGAGCGAACTCATCCTTCAGATCTGGCTGAAACGTCATCTCCTTTGGTAAGCCTTCCTTACCTCTCCCGGGCAGAACTAGTGGGTGCCCTGATTGCTCCCGACGCACCTTGCTCCTCCACCACTCTAAACACAGCTACCACAGTGTGTCACACCTGATGGCTGACATGTTTTCCTCGCTAGATTGGGTTCCTGAGGAGCTCATAATTATTTTGGTGTTTGCTATGGTGCTTAGCACAGTGGCTGGCATGATAAATGATGAATGAATGGATGAACAGTTCGGAGGCAAAGTCTGGGTACCAAAAAAAGGAATTTCGTCTTGGCAAGGTTTAATGAATAATGTACATGAAAGCACCAAGCACAATTCTTGGTATCTATTAGAAGTTGAAAAAAAACATTTGCTGAAATGTTTCAATCTATTGTAGTTTGACTTTTTTTGTGTAAAGAGGCAATAGGCTCCACTGTCCCATCTGGGGGAAAAAATCCACTAAAGGAAAAATCCCCATTCAGTTTTAAACAAAATGACCCACCTTTCATCTTTTTTTGCACCTGGATCCATTAATCAATATCACCAGCCACGTCATCAGCCTGACCTTTACAGCTCAGTTAACCAACTCTAAGATGTCTGTCACCCTTTAAGTGCTGAAAGAGGTGTAAACCCAGAGGAAAGTGAGAAAAGTCTCAGAGCGCGGAGCAGGGACCAAAATAGCTGGGCTGAACCAAAGATGTACTAGTAGCGATCACAGACAGCAGAGTGTGATCGGTCTGCTGGCCACAAGGCGGGATTCGGTTCTTGAGAAGCCAAAGCGGAGACATTCAGAATTAGTGGCAGACAAAGGAGGAAGCAGAGAATAACATGGAGAAAAAAAGTGTGGCCCAAAGACGGAAGAGAGTGGCAGACAAGCAGAGGTGGTGGTAAGATTAGAAGTGGCAATGGAGGCAGCAAGAAGCAGACCAACTTTGTGGTGCTGTTTGCTCTTGGAAAACAGACGTGATCATGGGTGGGGAGGTAGCGGGGTGTGGGGAGGGAGAGAGAGATGTATCCGTTAACATCGTGTGAACTCCTGGAGGTATGCAGGCGCATCACAGCTGGTTGGATGGGAGCTCAAACCACGGTAAGACTTGGAGAAGGAGTGGGAGATTGGTCAGGATCAGGTGTTTGATCAGAAATGCGGTGGGGAAGGTGTTATCAAAAAGGCCGGAGGTGACGTTTATTAAAAAGGACGAGGTAGGAAGGTGTCAAATTTGAAAGCATGGACTAGAATGAGGGAGAAAGAATAAAGGAACTTGATCAAAGCATTTGGGCAGCCAAGGCCATAATCTAGGGTGATGATGTGAGTGACAGGAACAAGGCATTGGTCTCCACAAGCACATGCATGTGTACAGGGACGGTGGCAAACTAGAGCATGACTAAGGGAGACCAGGAAGGCCAGGGAGCCAGGAACCATGTTCTGTGAGGAAAGGTGAGGCTTTGTAGGCTGAAGAAGAGAGCTGCAGGGGACATGATAGTCTTCAAAAGTCAAATGGCTATGGATGAAGGAGATTTATGTTCTGGTTGGCACAGTGCAAAACCAAGACTGGCATGGAGACAACAGGATATAGATATATATTTTTTAATCTGAACAATAAAGATTTATTTTTTTAAAAAAGAGCCTAAGGAGTCTAAATCTGAAAACCTACACTATTAGTCACTATTAATGCATCAAATTCAGAATTATTCCCAAGTGACATTTTTAAAACAACTGAATCAAGAAGTTCCAGTCCTCTGAAATGACTAACTCTGTAACAGTATGTGACATATTCTTCTTAGAAGTTACATGTCTTTATATCCCTTTCTATAACTTCTTTTAAAATTAATAATACAGATATTTGGCTTTGTTTAACGTCCAGTTCACACAGCTTATATGTACATTTCTTGGTCCTAGACTTATAGATGTAATCTTTTTTTTTTCAATACCTTAAATACATATTAAGGTATTATATGTGTACATAGCTTACCATTGCCCCCCCCCCACTCCCATTCATGCCCTCCCTCCCCAGAGTTCTGTGTTCGTTGGTTGTACTTATATGCATGCATACCAGTCCTTCGGTTGTTCTCTTATCTCCCCCCAGGTCTCCTTCCCCTCCCCGCTGTCATTTGACAATCTGCTTGTTTTATGGTGACTATCTCAGGACCACATGAATAGAATCCGCTTCTCATTTGGCAGTCTGCTTGTTTTATGGTGACTATCTCAGGACCACACGAATAGAATCCACTCCTCCTCTGGTTCACACTGCCCCTCCCCCCAGGTCCCACTGCTTCCCTGGGGCACACGGCTCTCCCGGGACACACAGTCCCCCTTGGGCACCCGGCTCACCCAGGGCACATGGCCCTCTGGGGCACATGGCTCTCCCGGGACACCCAGCCCCCCCTGGGACACACGGCTTACCCGGGGCACACGGCCCCCTGGAACAGGTTATAGATCTTGACTCACATAAGAAACAACTTTTTAACACCTAATTATAAGGACAATTATAATAAGGTAGCTACGATTTTTAGAACACCTACTATATACCTGGCATTGCACTAGGCACTCTAGAATGTGATGACCCCACGAGGTAGGAATTATGACCCCTGAACTGCAGACGAGGAAACTGAGGTTCAGAGAGGTTACGTAATCACCCAGAGCACAAAGCTAATAAGTGGTAGGATTCAAACTAGGCATTCCTTCCTTATCACAATGCTTATCACACACAGTGCTGTAATCCTGTGTTGACTCACATCTATTCTTCTTGACTAATACAGTGCCTGATGGCAGGGCCAGAGTCTGTCTTCTTCATCCTTGTATCCCCACACCCAGCCCAGGGCCTGTCACAGATACATATTTATTGAATGAAGATGAGTTGATGTGTTCTGGGTCAGAACCAGTTATAGAGCAGGGTTTCTCAGCCTCGGCGCTGTTGATACTTAGGGCCAGATAATCCTGGGACAGGGGGGCTGTCCTGTGCACAGTAGGGTGTTCAGCAGCATCCTTGGCCTCTACCACTAGACGCCAGATGTCTCAGACATTGCTGAAAGTTCCCCTGAGGCAGACAAAATGGCCCCCAATTGAGAACCACTACTATAGAAGGATTCCTACATAAGGCTGCCTTGAATATCCTCTAAGGGTCCCTTCAACCCTAACTTTTCTTTTAGGGGAAGCACAGGCGTTCAGTCAGTAGCCTCTTGGGATGAGGTTCAGAGTGAGAGCTGGTTTTCTTATTTGGGCGGGTGGCTGTGAGCAGGCTTGGTATAGGATGTGGAGAGCAGTAAAGGTGGAGACAGCTGAGTGCATGGTCAGGGTCAGGGTTAAGAGTGTACAGTCTGGAGACAAACTGTGCTGGGTTCATGACCTTAGGCAAATCACCCAGCCAGCCTCTGTACTGCTTACTTCCCTCATCCGCATCATGTCATTAGCAGGTGCCTCATGGAGTGGCTGTGAAATTAAGTAACATAATACGTGGCATTAAGAACTCAGCAAAGGATAGCAATAGTAATGACTAATGACTATCATTTTCCTGGTAGGTGACAAACAACTCTAATCACCTCACTGTACTGTAGCCCCAAACACTAAGAACGTGTTCCTGCCGAAACCGGTTTGGCTCAGTGGATAGAGCGTCCGTCGGCCTGCGGACTGAAGGGTCCCAGGTTCGATTCCGGTCAAGGGCATGTACCTTGGTTTGGGCACATCTCCAGTAGGGGGTTTGCAAGAGGCAGCTGATCGATGATTCTCTCTCATTGATGTTTTTAACTCTCTATCCCTCTTTCTTCCTCTCTATAAAAAATCAATAAAATATTTTTTTAAAAAGAATGTGTTCCTCAGTGTGCAGTTCTGTGTGTCATGGGTTGTCAGTATTGCATCACCTGGGGAGCTTGTTCAAATTGCATATTCCCAAACCTGAGCCTAGATCTACGGCACTAAGTCAGAGACTCTGAGATTGGGAACTGGGGATCTGTACCTCAGGTGTTTTTTTTCCCTACTAAAGTTTGAGAATCACTACGGTAAGAATCTTTGGGAGTGATGACCTGGTGCCATGAAGAAATGTGTCGCATCTAGTTTAGTAAGGCAGAAAGAATGTTACCCACTTAGAAAAGCCAGCACCTACCCTCTGTGCCTCAGTTCTCTCTCACCTTTGGGTCCTTTGCCTGCCCATCTCCAGGGCCAGTCCTAACTCCAGCAAACAGCCCATCAGAACCCCAATCTTGGGATTCCATTGTGTCATTGCACAGTAGCATCAAGAGTGGCCCAAGATCATCCTTCCCCATCCATTGCCACATTAGCTCAGTCCTTACAACCGGGTGTTTGCCTCAGTTCCCCGGCCTGGTACTCAGGTCTTAAGCTGAGATTGCTATGATCCTAATCTGTTCCTCAGATTCCTTGCCTGGTTCTCAGTCCCTTCCAGAGAGCGAGACTCGAGTCCCTAACTTCTATTGCCGAACTTTGCTCTTTTCAGCCGAGTATCCTAGTGCATATGACCTAACTTCTTTTTCTTTGTCTGTTAAATAGAGGATGATAAAAGAAGGCTTGTTAGGCCTGACTCGTGTGGCTCTGGTTGGGCGTCGACCTATGAACCAGGAAGTCATGGTTTGATCCCGGGCAGGGCATGTGCCCAGGTTGCAGGCTAAATTCCCAGTAGGGGGCATGCAGGAGGCAGCTGGTCAATGATTCTCTCTCATCATTGATGCTTCTATCTCTCTCTTTCCCTTCCTCTCTGAAAATCAATAATATATATTTGTTTTAAATGGGCTTGTTAAGAGGATTCAGTGAGATGTTGCACTGTGGTAGGTAAAATAATAGTCCTTCAAAGAGGTCTACATCCTAATCTCCCAAACCTGTGACTATGTTACCTCACGTGGCAAAGGAGAGTTTGCAGATGTGATTAGGTTAAAGGACCTTCAGTGGGGAAGATAATCTGAGGTTACCCAAGTGGGCTCCGTGTAATCACCGGGGTTCTTGGGGAGGCGGGAGCATCAGGGTCAGAGAAGGAGAGGTAATAATATAAACAGACGTCACAGTGATGCCACTGCTGGGAGGGGCCACAAACCCAGGAAGGTGGGTGGCCTCCAGAAGCTGAGAAAGACAAGGTATGAATTCTCCCTGGAGCCTCCAGAAGGAATGTAGTCCTGCCAACACCACCTTGATTTAAGTCCCATTTTGAGCTCCCGACCTCCAGAACTGTAAGATAATACGTCTGTGTGGTGGCGATTTGTGTCAGCAGCAATAGGAAACGAAGATGCACGCAGAGCATTGAGCAGGGCCACACAGGATGCATCCTCAGAACGTCACTGTCTGTGTTCTTACTCCCGCCCGCTCCAGCGAGATAGATTGACCCCCTTTGGCCATTGCTGCCAGAACCAGTCACTGTGCCTCTCTGGGGAAACCTCAGAGATCAGCCCTATCGCTGTGTCTTTTCCCTCCAACGCCTGTCCCACGGAAACCCTGTTTCCTCCTCTACCCCTACAGCTGAGGCCCGGAGTCTAGAAAATGCTCTGGCCAACCATACTTAGAAAGCATCGGATTTAGCATGCTTGTTTTGCAGAAGAGAAAAATAAATCTGAGAGAGGGAGAAATTACTTATCTAAAACCAAAGAGCAAGTCGGTAGAGGAACTGAAAATGGAGCCGTATGTCCCTGCCTCCTAGGGAGGGTTCCCTCTGCCGTGCTACACCCTCCACGCTAGCTCTGGTTTGCCTCCAAAGGCTGTGTGTCTTCCCCTCCCTTCTCCGCCCTTACTGCCTATCTAAAAAGGGCTCTCAGGATCGCCCACAATGCCCAACTTAGCTTCTTGACAAACACCTTAATGGCGCGGTGTTGCCTCTTGGCTGCCACCAGCTCTTGAGTGGGTGGTGAGTGCACTGGCGGGAATCCCCTGGTGTTCTGCACAGCGTCCTTGGCCCGCTCCCAGGAGGCCACCACAAGCCAGACAACCGCCATGCCCAGGGAGGTGGCACACTTGGGGTTTGGGGTGAGCTCTGGGATGCCTGAGTTTTCCAGCGTGGGGAGGCCTCCTCCCAAGGCAGGAGGGTGGCGATGCTCTTGTTTGCTCTCTAAGAAGTGAGGAGCTGCCGAAACCGGTTTGGCTCAGTGGGTAGAGCGTCGGTCTGGGGACTGAAGGGTCCGGGTTCGATTCCGGCCAAGGGTATGTACATTGGTTGCGGGCACATCCCCGGAAGGGGGTGTGCAAGAGGCACCTGGTTGATGTTTCTCTCTTATCGACGTTTCTAGATCTCTAGCTCTCTCCCTTCCTCTCTGTAAAATATCAATAAAATATATATATATATATTTTTAAAGTGAGGAGCCTTCGCCTGCCTCGCCCTCCCCAGGGCAGACCTGCCCATTTCCTGTCCTTGGGGCCTGACTCATTGATGAGTTAGAAGAGGGAAGACAAAGACCATGGTGAGGCCTTACTTTCTCAACTCGGACAGGCAGATGGCTGAGCTAGGTAACCTGAGTAATTATATGAAGTTCTATTGTTTTAGTTTAATTTGCTTCCGTATGGAGCTTACCTTCTGGGTTCTCACTGCCAAGTCTTAAAATCCACCTCCTTATCATGGCACTCAGTAAGCTTTTGCCATCTGAGCCTTATCTTCTGTCTTTATATTCCTACCCCTTTATTGTCCGCCCCAAGGTCCCCCTATTCTAGCTACAGACCTTCTTGTGTTGCCTGGACACATTCTGTAGGTCCTTTCCTCTGTACCTTTTTCACATCCCCTCCCCTCAGATGTCTTCCCTTCGTGTATTCTGGCCTCTCCTTGATAAGCTATTAAATATCCTACAGAACGCAACTTGAATGTCACTTCACGTGGGAGGGCTCTCCGGGGTCACACGGACTCCCTCTGTGCTCCCAGCGGCATCATATGCATCATATGCACCCTCACGAACAGCACCCGTCACCGTACATTGTAAGTAGCGGTTCACGTGCCTCTGCGGGCCCCCCCCCCCCCACTGAACCCCTCCTTACACGGCCTGGTGGGGGAGGTGGACATGTAAGGACTGAATGTTTCCTTGCGGTTGTGGGAAGTGGCGTGAAGGCAGAGGAGAAGGTGCTCTATGCCAGTGTATGACAGGAGATGCGTCTGGCCTCCCAGAGGGTGTGACACCTCAGCTGAAATCTGGGTGAGAGTGAAAGAGGTAAAGGTAGAATGATGAGTATCCCAGGAAAAAGACTACCTTATTGAGTTCCTGAGATGGGAAGGAGCCTGAGCCTTAGGAAAAAGGCCAGGGCGGCTGGGGCTTTCTGAGGAGGTGGTTCAATAGGAAACGGGCAAGGTGGGCAGAACTCAGGGATCCCGGGCCTCTGCCTTATTAGGCATCCTCCTGGGTGCCGCCGACAAGGGGGCTTGTTATACTATTCGTTCTACTTCCACGTGTCTTTCCATTTTTTCCATAATAAGAGCTAAAAGGAAGAAGTAATAGTAGTTTTAGCCTTTATCCTAAAAACAAACTTATTTATCTATCTATCTATTTATTTATGAGAGTGAAAGGGAGGAGGAAGAAGAGATGAGGAGAGAGAGAGAGAGAGAGAGAGAGAGATTGATGTGAGAGACACATCGATTGATTGCCTCCCTGACTGGACCGGGGGATTGAACCTGCATCCCAGGTACGTGCCCTTGACTGGGAATCAAACCTGTGACCCTCCAGTGTGTGGGCTGACGCTCTAACTGCTTACCCATACCAGGCAGGGCCTAAAAGCAACTCTAAGCAAGCATGATCAGGTTTTTTTTGTTTGATTTTAATTTTTTTAAATTAAATATTTCAAGAGTCCAAAATCATAAAAAATAATAAAAGAAATGTTGGATAACCACCAACCAGCTTTGTTAAACCTTGGCTTTTGCCGTATTTACTTCAGATACACCTGATCCCTGGTAGATTTATTTTTAAAAGGTCATTCTGGCTGCTGTTTGGAGAAGGATCAGAGGCGGGAAAGGAGGCTGATCAGGCAGGAAGTTTTGGACATCCAGATGTGACATGCTGCGAGCGTAGACTAAGGTGGAGGCAGCGGAAGTGGAGAGACGCGGACACAAGGAAGAGCCACGCAGGAGGTGGGGTAGGTGAGGCTTGGCGATCGATTTTGTTGAGGCAGGTGAGGCGAGGAAGGGGTGAGGATGACTCCCATCCTTCTGGCCCTGTGTTTTTGGGGCACAGGAAACCGTGCACATGAGTGCTTATGGTATATTCACTGAGTTTTTAAAAGACCACTGCTAACAAAAGTTGTTAACAACAATGCCTTATTTTTCTCTACCTACTTTATTATAACAACACGGTATGATCTGTGAGGAAGTATTACCTCTTATGTGGATGGCTTTGCCGTTACTCTATATATCACTAAAGTCTGGCTCAAAGTTGGCTTTTAAAATGAACGCATGGAGTAATGATGAAGAGAAACGAGTGAAAGACTTGAATGGAATCAATGCTGAACCCAGAGAACCTAGGTGATTTGTTCCCACATCTCTCAGCTGGCATTCGCTGCTTTTATCCACAGCTGCATCCCTGAAACAGGCACACAGACCTACGTTGCGCTAAGACAGCTGAACACATCCTGGGCAGGGGCCAGCACCCAGGGCAGCTTCAGACCAGGCCCCGGTCCCTCCGCCTCCTCCACGTGGCTCTGAGCGGGGCGGCTCTGTGCTCAGAAACCTTTAATGACTCCCCTCAGCCTTTGGAAGAAAGCCAGTTGCACAATCTGCTCTCAGCCTCCCTTTCCAGCCTCTTCTCCTCACACACTCTTACTGGAAATAGCAAGCAACTCAATGCCCCGGGCACAGCAAACTATTTACTGCTAACTAAATATGCCGCACGCTTCTGTGGAGCCTTGGTTCATGGTTTTTCTTCTGTCTGGACACCCCCTCCCCCCTTCAACATTCTCTGTCCTTCTATTCTCTCAATGTCAGCCTTCTTCTTTCTAAGACATTCTCTGACTTCCCCAAACTCAGCTGGGGACCTCATCTCGTTCCCCTTCAGTGCCTCTCCAGACCTTGTTTATACCTCTAGCAAGCATTCATTTATTCTTCCAAAAAGGTACTGATTTTTTTTTTAATGTCCCAAGCCCTGTTCAAAGAAGTTGGTGGGGGACATAGGCAATGAAATTAATTTTAAAATGTTTGTCAAGGGCCAGGCATATACTGGATACTGGGGAGACACTGGCTGCAGTCTATTAAGAATTCGGTTCCTCTCATTTTTTCTTTAAAATATATTTTTATTGATATTTTATAGAGAGGAAGGGAGATAGAGAGCTAGAAACATCGATGAGAGAGAAACATCGACCAGCTGCCTCTTGCACACCCCCTACCGGGGATGTGCCGGCAACCAAGGTACATGCCCTTGACCGGAATCGAACCCGGGACCTTTCAGTCCGCAGACCAATGCTCTACCACTGAGCCAAACCGGTTTCGGCCGGTTCCTCTCATTTTGAGTTCAAACTATACCATATCATAAGGCTAAGCATTTCCTAGGATTAGTCTCTTTGGTATAATTGTAATTTACTTTATTTGCTCTAAAACTACTTCTCCAAGGGCCGGAGTGGGGCACACCTGGAAATGGAAAACATTGGCTAAATGGCTATCGCAGTAATCAAGAACAGGACAGTCTGGTGTGGAGGGAAAAGCACTCAGACCACAGACAGAAAATCTAATTCCGGTCCTCTCTCCACTGTTTGTTAGCCTCACAGGGGTCCCTGGATAAGCTATAGCTCAGTCACATCATCTCTCTGAATCTCAGTTTGCTCTTCTATAAAGTAAGGGCAGTATTTTCCCCGCCTACCTCATGGCATTGTTGCCAGGATCGAGAGGGGTCATGCACATGGAAGCACAAAGTACCCTGCGGTAGTAAGAAAACCCACGGTGATCGTAAGATGAAATGAACCAAAAACACAGGGACTGCATTCAGGTTAGGTAAAAGGAAGAACTTCCTAAGAGTGAATTTTTATTTTATTTTTAAATTTTTTAGACAAGAAGGATGATGTGCTGGAGGCCACGGTAACACGGACATACGTTTTTGGGTTGGGATTCTGATAGTGCTTCTTAATAGGCCTATCCCACCCCTGGACTCACTTAGGGCTCTGACTTCCCTTGACTTCAGATACAACCGTAAGAACATTCTGCCCAGAGCAGCTTCCTCAAGCGGGTCCAGAGGGCAGGCGCCCATGATGCCCTTGGACTAGGCATCCCTCTGTTACTTATGTGGCCTGTTTGATGGGCTTGTCTCTTTCTGCCTGCACCAATCTTCCTCAGAATCAATGGGAAACTGGGAGGGCCCCCCAAAAAACACACTATTTGTGGGCCATTCTACTCCGCTGATATGAGAGATGCTTTAAATAAACCAAACACAGGAAGCCAAGTAGAGAATCTGTAGGGGGGACCCCCCCCCGGGAGACCCCCCCCCCAGTGCAAAATACAAAAGAAACACTTAAGAAAGCAAAGGAGAGGAGCTCTCTCTCCCAGGAGCATGCCCTCCCTGCCGCTCTCTTTCCCTTTCCTCCTCCCTTCCCAGTCCCCGCCCCAGGCAAAATAATAATAAATAACGCAAAGGAGAAAACAAACTGAATGAAATTCCCTTTATCTTTGTCTTTTGGTAATGAAAGGTGAGAGATATGGAACCAAATGCCAGAGGTGGTGAAAAATGCTTTCAACTAAGAAGTCAGGAAACCAGGGAAACGTTGCCAACCACCTGCTCTCAGGTTTAGTGTACGAGGGCTACTCACCAACGGCAACTCAAGAAACATCTCAGTGCTGCTATGTGCTTATGGGGTGGTCTCCACGGCCATGGCCACCTCTCTCCCGACCCCTCTTTCCTGTGTGTCCTGTCACTGGGTGACAACCCACCTAACGGGCTAGGAAAGAACTCCAGGGTGACACTGGGGAGCGGCTGCTGAAAGGAAGAGCTGTTTCCATGGAAGGAAAGACAGGTAGGCAGTACGTCCCATCCCGGAGGAGGGTTCGAGAAAGGACCTGGAGACCCACATGCCCACGAGCATCTATTTCAGATCCATGTAACTTTCTGACATCGAGGATAAAGTGCAGAATCACTGAAAGCCTGAATACTGAACCATGAGCACTGGTTGTTGGGGATTGTGTTACGTCTGAAAACATAAAGTGTTCTGGTTGGGGAAGGCCCTGCTTAAGAGCCGTGACTCCCACCCCGACTAATAATGTTTAATTATTTAAAAAACGTTAAGTGACAAAGTGGCTGAGGCTGCCTCACACCATTCCCCTGAGAAGAGAGAAATAAATGACGAGAGAAGTCAAGGAAAGTTTCCTAGAGAAGCAAAGCTTGGGCTGGAACTTTAAGGGAAGGACGCAGGTGGATGGGTGGAGGTGCAGACATAAACAGCACCTGCAGGTGTCCAGAGAAACCTGGGTAACCTGCCTTAAGATAAAGGAGGGCCTGGCTGGTGTGGCTCAGTGGTTGAGCATTGACCTATGAACCAGGAGGTCACGGTTCCATTCCGGGTCAGGGCACAGGCCTGGGTTTCGGGCTTGATTCCCAGGGGGGAGCGTGCAGGAGGCAACCAATCGATGATTCTCTTATTGATGTTTCTACCTTTCTCTCCTTCTCCCTCCTCTCTGAAATCAATGAGGAAGAAAAAAAAAAAGATAAAGACAAGCCTCCAGAGGCTTCAAAAGAGAGAAAGAGGAGTAAGCAACATTTCCCTGCCGGTTGAAAAACAACAATATTTCTACAAGGTTTCAATCATGTGATCTACTAGTACACAATAAAGGGATAATTAGATGCAAGTTGTTGAGAGAAGCAGTGGACATGATTAATCTATGGGAAAGTTTTGGACAACAGATTAGGCATTGAGAATGGAGACATCGTGGAATTAAGGGTGGTGCTTGCATGAGGGCCTGAGGACTCGGAGATAGGAAACAGTAGGTGAAAATAAACGGCCACTGCACTGAATGAAAGGCGATTAGAGTGTAGGGGCCCCAAGAGACTATGCTGGGACTTGTCTGGCTTAAATTTTTTATAAGTGATCCCGAAGAAGTAGAGCAAAGTGAGAATTTCAGGACGGCAGATCATACTAAGCCCTTTCAGGAGGGGAAATGCTTCGCCAAAGGAGAGCGTGAGAGCTGAAGCAAAGGTATGAGTGGGGATCACAATGGCAGGTAAACGCCCATGTGGGGGGGATGTAAGGTAATGCACGCGGATAAAAATAATCCCTGTACTGTGCGGGGTGTTGTGTTCCAGGCTATCAGTTTTGACCCAGGAAAGGGATCTGGGAGCTATAGACTGTTTCCTAAAGGCAGTGGCCTGCTGTGTTGGGGTCAGGGAGGTTGACAAAGGAATAGGCGGAAGCAGGAAGGAACCTGGAAACCAAAGAGGGAATCACCCTTCCTTAGTGGAAGACTACAGGGTCCCACGTCTAGGGACAATGGTCAGGTCTCTGCCTATTGAAAGCTAGGGTGCTTCCTCTGGCAGCACATATGCTAAAATTGGAACTATACACAGATTATCGTGACCCCTGCGCAAGGAGTAGATAAAAAAGAAAGTTGGGGCCCAAGGATAATTAGAAAAGGGCCACAGAAATGACCCAGAGGATGAACACGCGAATCTAGGGGCGGCCTGTTGTTAGGGGCAAACTTAAGTGTGCAATGACAAAGGTTAAGAGAGGTGGAACCGTCAAAGCCTGTAAAACTTACAAGGATAAGGAATGGATACAACCTTCTCTCCAAATCCTGACACATCCCAGCAAACAGCCTCCTCTTAGTGCTCGACATTTCATAGGAAGAAAGGGGCTTCAGAGGTTAGATCATCTGGCCCTATCCTTCCATATTTGAGATGGTAAAATCCTTGCCCAGAGGAAGCAAGGATATGGCCCAAGGTCACAGAAACCACCATGGGCCGTCAGCTTAGAAGCTAGGCTTCCTAAGTCCGAGGTCAGGATCTCTCCACCTCACCCCGTGCACTCAGGAGGACTAAAGGAATCCTACTTTTTATAGTGTATAAACCCATGGTGTAATGCAAATGCATTACGTTGAGATGTAAGAAAGATGAAACACAGCCTTAGCTGGTTTGGCTGAGTGGATAGAGCATTGGCCTGCGAACCAAAGGGTCCCAGGTTCAATTCCTGTCAAGGGCATGTACCTCGGTTGCAGGCTCCTCCCCGGTCTGGGCCTTGGTCAGGGTGTATGCAGGAGGCAACTAATGGGTGTGTTTCTCTCACATCAATATTCCTCTCTGTCTTCCCCTCTCTCTTCCATTCTCTCTAAAAGTCAGTGGGAAAATATCCTCGGGTGAGGATTTAAAAAAAAAAAAAAGATGAAACACAAACAGGCTAGGGAACATTTTCATTAAAAGTAGACGAACAATGATAAGATCTTTGAAAGACAACTATCAAATGGAGCTAAAAAAGACTTCCTACCCACTCTAATTTTTTAAATTATTTTTTAAATCCTCACCCAAGGATATTTTGTAGAGAAAGAATGAGAGAGAGAGAGAGAGAGAGAGAGAGAGAGAGAGAGAGAAGAGAAGAGAAGAGAAGAGAGAAATATTGATCAGTTGCCTCTTGCACATGCCCCAATTGGAGACTGAATCCTGCAACCTAGGCATCTGCCCTGACTGGGAATTGAACCCACCACCTTTTTTCTTCCTTCCTTCCTTCTTTCCTAATTCCTTCCTTCCTTCTTTTCTTTCTCTCTTTTTTTGGTGCTCAACCAACTGAGCGACCTGGCTGGGCTACACACTCTAATTTTTTGGGATCATGTACCCATGAGAGATTGAAGAACACTATGGATTCTCTCCTAGAGAAACACATTTGCACATACAAACACAATTTTGCACATAATTTCAGAGAGTTTATGACCCGCTGAGTTCCATGCCCAGTTCCCATTCTGGCAGATTCTTCTGAACAAATAGACTACCTGCTTCAACAAGCATATTCTATCTCTTGGAATTTACTAAGGCAATATCATGCTGATTTTCCTCAGAAAAAACAACAACAACAACAACAACAAAAACAACAACAACAAAACCACTATCCCAACTAACATCACTTACTAGAATGTAGACCTCTAGGTAGGAAGAGACCCAAGAAATTACCTAGTCCATTGTCTCCACCACCATGTGACATAAAACAAAGTTATGGTTAAATACGCGGAGATGAGAACAGCCTGCCTGGGTTAGAATTCCAACCCCATCGCTCATGAGCCCTATGACCTTGGGCAAGTTGTTCTCTATTGCCACTGAAGGAAGGGCAGGTGGGCATGCAAAGCGGGAATAATAATTGCAACTATTTCCTGGAGTAGTTTATGAGGGTTAAACAGGGTACTCATTTATATACAACATAGCACCGGGCCTGGCACGTAGCGAGGGGCTCATCACTTGCTAGCTGGCATTGTTGTTATTATTATGCACGTATCCGTGCAAGCATGCATGCATCCATCCCATCTCCTCCCGGAGCCTTTGCTTGCACAGGCCAGCAAACGAGCAGCTCACCGCCTCCCGAGCCGGCTGAGCAGCTCCGATGGTTACAAACTTCTTCTTTTTTATTGAGCCGAAATCTGCCTTCTTGCAACGCCCACCACCCACCCCCACCCCGGCTGGCCCTAGCACTGCCCCGCGGGGCCATGCACAGAGCGAGTCTATCCTTTTTGCTCCACGTGACAGCCCTCCGGCTACGAAGACAGTGATGGAGTCCTTCCCCGTCCCCTCGCCCCCACCCACCGCACCGCACCGCACCCCGTCGTCCTCTCTCCCCCAGCGTGAACGTCCTCGGGCGCTTCCCCAACCCACCGCAGACCGGCTGCGCTTACTATGTACTCCGGGCGGCGTACGGCTTCCCTCACACCTAGTCATGCAGGCCACACGCCCGCCGCCTCCCCGCGGTCCGCCCCCCGCCCGCGCCGCCCGCCCGCCCGCCCGCGCCGCTGTCCGCGGTGCTGAAGCGGCGGCAGGCCCGCGGCCCGGCACCGCCCTCCGACCCGCGCCCCGCGACCCCGGGCGGGCCCGGACCCCCGCCCGCCACCCCCACGCTCCAGCCGCAGGCCCGGCCCGGCCCGCCCCGGCCCCGGCCCCGGCGCCGACCCAGCCCCCGCCCTGCCCGGAGGCCCCGCGCCCGCGCCCGGCCCCGCGCACCGGCCCCACCTGCCCGGCGAAGGGCGCGTCCGCCTCGGCCGCCGCCGCCGCCGCTCGGTCCTCGGCCCCCGCCGCCGCCGCCGCCGCCGCTCGGTCCCCGGCCCCCGCCGCCGCCGCCGCCGCCGCCGCCCGCGCGGCGCCCGGGAGGCAGCCGAGCGCGGGCAGCAGCAGCAGCAGCAGCAGCAGCCGCCTCCCGGGGGCCCGCCAGCGGCTCCGGCGCGCGGCCCGGCCGGGCGGCGGCGGCCCGCCCCGGCTCCTCGGCATCCCCGCGGCGGGGCCCGGCCGCCCGGCTGCGATGGCGGCGGCGGCGGCGGCGGCGGCGGCGGCTCCGGCCGGGTCCTCCCGCTGCAGCCGCTGCGGAGCCGCCGAGTCACGGCGCTGCGGACACGCGCCCGGCCCGCCCGTCTCCGCCGCCGCCGCCGCCGCCGCCGCCGCCGCCTCGGCCGCCGGCGCGCCCCCGCCTCCGCGCGCCCCGCCCCGGCGGGGGGCGGCCAGGGGCGCGGGGGCAGCGCCCGGCGGGACCCGCGGGGGGCGGATCCGCGCCGGCCCGGGGGCGCCGCTGGTCGGGGAGCGGGGCCGGGGAGGGGCCCGCCGAGGCCGGCGGCGCAGCTCGGGAGGCAGGGTCCCGAGGGGTGGGGCTGGGGAGGGGGTCCGAGGGGCAGCCCCGGGGGAGGAGGAGGGAGAGGCTACACAAATAATCCTGGAGATGGGACCACGTGATGGCTCCCGGGAGGACACGGGGGTCCAGGGTCCGAGGCCACAGGAATGGGGGGCGGGAGAGGAGAGGCGGGGGGGGGGGAGAGGATGAGGAGGGTGCCCTGGGGTTAATGGCGGGATTGGAGAAGAATGGGTTAAAGAAACAGCCTGGAGGAGGGGGTCTGGGGGTTAGCTCTGGGTGGGAAACTGGAGAATAGAGCGGAGGGGTGTTTCAGGGGGGCAGACCTGAGCGACGTTAGGTGAAATTAAGGTGAAGCTCATCCCTCACCCCCCAGGGGGAGAGAGATCACCCAGCTGGGAAGATCAGCTGTCATCCAAAACAGCCCACGTTATCCAGCGCTTCCTATGGAGATGGAGAACTCTGGGCCACCTGGGACACAAAGAAACGGAGGCCGGCTCCCTAAAGTGTGGAGTTTACAGCTTGGTGAGGAGAACATACGTGCAAAGAGACACAGGGTAGGAAACACCGAGTGTCCAAAAGGATCCTGGCGGTCAGGGGAAGTCAGGGAAGGTGTGTGGAGCAGGTAGGACTCCAGCGAGGCCTTGAAGGAAGGGCGGCTGGAACGAGGGAAAGGGAACAGGAGGGCACGTCAGGTAGGAAGGTGAGGACGGACAGGATGTGACTGGGGCAGTTTCTCCGGAACGCCGGGTTTCTACAGGAAAGAGCTGGGAAGTGAGGGAAATAGTACAAGATCTTAATCCCTAGGAGTATGGATTTGGGTTGAAGGTAAATGGGAGTGGCGATGATTGAAGATTTTTCTGTTTGTGGTCTCTCTCTCTCTCTCTCTCTCTCTCTCTCTCTCTCTCTCTCTCTCTCGGCAGGATCATATGCAGAAAACAGTATTTTATAGTTACCTGGTAATTTGGAACTGTGGAAAGGGAACAGGCTTTAGAATCAGTCCTATGTTCAGATCTTGGCTCTGTTACATTTTTACAAAGTGATACTGGTAGTACTGTGTAAGGTTGCTGTAAGGATGAGGTGGTTAGCACCTAATAGATGTCCCACATTAGTTCCCCTCCCATGTACAGGACAATGACCAGAGGGGACAGACAGGGTCGCTGGGAGACTACTGCCATAGTCCAGGCATAAGAACTAATGATAAGTCCAGCTGGCATGGCTCGGTGGCTGAGCATTGACCTATAAACTAGAAGATCACGGTTCAATTCCCAGTCAGGGCATGTGCCTGGGCTGTGGGCTCAGTTCCCTATATGGAGCATGCAGGAGGCAGCTGATCAATGATTCTCTCTCAACATTGATGTTTCTATCTCTCCCTTTCCCTCTCTCTGAAATCAGTAATAAAAATATATTTTAAAAAACAGTTTCAGCCAAAACCGGTTTGGCTCAGTGGATAGAGTGTCGATCTTCAGACTGAAAGGTCTCAGATTCGATTCTGGTCAAGGGCATGTACCTTGGTTGTGGGCACATCCCCAGTAGGTGGTGTGCAGGAAGCAGCTGATAGATGATTCTCTCTCATCGATGTTTCTAACTCTCTATCCTAACCCTAACCCTAACCCTCTCCCTTCCTCTCTGTAAAAAATCAATAAAAAATATATTTTAAAAAACCATTTTAAAAAAAGAACTAATGATAACAAATAAAATAACTGACATTTATTGAATGCCTACTATGTTTCAAGTCCTGGCCTAAGCCTTTTACTGTGTTATATTGCCTTTAATCCATTTAAATAAACCATATGAAATAGATTATCTGGAGCAACTGACCTTAGAACACTTTTTCTAGAACAGGTGTGTGTGTGTGTGTGTGTGTGTGTGTGTGTGTGTGTGTGTGTGACAGATCAAAGAGACATTGGTCAAAGAAGAAGAGAGAAAGGAGTTTGGAATAGTAACAAGTCCAGAAAGATGGATGGTAATGTCTTCATAGAAATGGAGCTGTCATAGGAGGAACTGGCTTGAGGGAGGTGACAGGAGTTTGGTTTAGACTTTCTGAGATAGAAATGACCACAGGATACCTGAGATGCAAGTAGAAATGAGTTCAGAAGAGGATGGAGAGTGAATATTTTGGAAACCTTCAGTCAATATGATAGTTGAAACTGAAAGACCAGAGTGGGAAAGAACCATATAAGCTAACAGCCTCATCTTTTTATTCTTTTAATCCTCACCTGAGGCTATTTTTCCATTCATTTTTATTTTATTTTATTTTTTATTTTATTGATTTTTTACAGAGAGGAAGAGAGAGGGATAGAGAGTTAGAAACATCATCGATGAGAGAGAAACATTGATCAGTTGCCTCTTGCACACCCTCTACTAGGGATGTGCCCACAACCAAGGTACATGCCCTTGACCGGAATCGAACCTGGGACCTTTCAGTCATCAGGCCAACGCTCTATCCACTGAGCCAAACTGGTTTCGGCCAGCTCATCTGTTTAAAACTATATATATTTAAAATGATTTTAGAGAGAAGGGGAGAGGGAGGGAGAGAAACATCAATGATAAGAGAAAATCACTGATGGGCTGCCTCTTGCATGCCCCACTGTGGATTGAGCCTGCAGCCCCCGCATGTGCCCTGATATGCCCTGACCGGATTCATAGATCAGCGCTCAACCATTGAGCCATCCCTGGCCGGGCTAGGAGCCTCATCTGACACATATATATTCAGGGCCTAAAAGAAGTTGAGCCAACAAATGAGTCTAAAGAGTGGCCTGAAAAGACTGAGGAATTGGTTGTGGTGTATCATGGGAAAGGGGAAGAGTGTTTCAAGGTGAGGCAGAGGGTTGGCAGTTTCAGGGAGATCACAGGGACTGAAGACTTGCCTACACACCATTGAATTGAACAACAGCTCACGTTCTACTCATGAGAGAGACTTAAGTAAGTCATTGTGGTTACATAATAAATTATGACAGAGATGGCAACAAAATATTCTGGAAACATTGAGGAAAGAACAACGAACTGCCCAAAGTTGGAAGATTTTGGGGAGGGTATATTCCAGAAGGAGGAGACAGTACATTCAAGGAGTATAAGGGAACAGGCTGGGCTGAACTCCTTAAATACATGATCTGTCTTCTTCACCATCTCCTTACTCCTGATGCCAAGTGCTCATTGAAGTGCTAATGAGGATGTAGGGCAAACGTGGTCCATGAGCTGACTACCAAGGATGGTGGTTATAAGTGATAGGAGGTAATTAATGATAAAGAAGGAAGAGGTTGGTATAAGGCAAGTGGATGCTTATACAATGTATCCCTAAGGTAAATTTCTGGTCGGAAAGTTCAGAGTCCATTGTGAAGCCAGCTGAAGAGGAGGGTTAAGGCTTCAGAGTAACACCCTTGAATGGAATCACCAGGGCTCTGACTTCTCTTTTCCTTTTTCCTCCTGGAAAAGGAGTTCAAGTCAGACTCCTGGATTTAAGTATTGACTGTCACTACTTTGTAGTGCATTTTGGGCAAGTCATCTGTTTGATTTCTTTGAGCCTCCTTTTTCTCGTTCATAAAATAAAACTCACAACCGCTGCCCTCTCCACTTCATGAAAAGGACCATAGGAATGATTGGAATTCACTTTGTAAACTATAGTTAACTTTGTGGATGTTAGGAAAAACTTTTTTATATTAGTAATCTTTATCAGGAAGCATTATGTCAGTGCCAGAACCCACTGTAGAACACGGGAGACCTTTCTTCCATTCTCCCCCTCTCATTTCTTCATTCAACAAATATTTATTAAATGTATTTTGAGTCATAGCTGGGCTGGAGAGTTAAAGAAGGTTAAGTTATAATTGTTGTTTTAGTCAACTAGGGAGATTTAACAATGACAAAGGTATGTTTTCGGTAAAGACCTGAAGGAACAAGGGAGTGGACCATGGGGACATCTTGGAGAAATGAATTCAGACACAGAAAACAAGTTCTGTGGCAAGAGCATGCCTGGCAAATTTTAGGAACCATGTAGAGACCAGAGTGGTTGGAGTGACAGAGGGTGGGAATACTAGAGGATGAGGGTTATGAAGAGGAAGGGTTTTTACCTACCTGGCATAAAAAGCCAATGGAAGGTGTTGAGACCAGAAGAGATACCTTCTGACTTACCTGTAACAAAAGCACTTTGGCTGCTGCACTGAGAACAGGCTGAGAGAAAGGCCAGGCAGGAGCCTGTTACTATGGTCCCAGGGTAGGCTGATGGAGGGTTGGACCGGAGTCCAAGTGGGAATAGTGAAATGTAGTTGGATTAGTGAAATGTAGTTGGATTCTCAATAGATTTTGAAAGCAGAGCTGATAAAACTTGGCAATATATGTATATGTATATATATATATGTGTGTGTGTGTATATATATATATATATATATATATATATATATATATATATATATATAAACTGGCAGCTGGAGGAGAAAGTAGAGTCAAGAAAGGGTTAATATATATATTGAGTGGCCAGAGTATTATGACCACCCCCCCATCAGTACTTCATTGGGCCACCTTTTGCCTTCAATACTGCAGCAGACTCTTCTTGGCATTGACTCCAAGAGTGTTGAAAGGCGATGCGAGGAATCCGACACCATGCCTGATGAATAGCACTGCCCAGTTCTGTGAGATTTGATGGTTGTGGAACCAGCTGCCTGATGGCTCTTTTAACTTTGTCCCACAAATGCTGGATTGAGATCTGGTGATTGTGGCAGCCACCTAAGCAAAGTAAAGTCTCCCTCATGTTCTTGAAACCACTCCTGCACAATACGAGCACCATGGCATGGCACATTGTCTTGTTGGAAGAAGCCATCTCCATTGGGATACGCCATCAACATGTTAGGATGAACTTGATCAGCAACGATACTTAGGTATGTTGTGCTATTCAGATGCTGTTCCACACGAATTAAAGGGCCCAAATCATGCCAGGAAAACATGCCCCAACCATAACACTGTTCCCACCAGCTTGAAGGGTTGTACTCATGCATGTGGGGTGCATGCTTTCATGCTGTTTCCCCAAAATTCTCACACTGCCATCTGCATGATGCAATTAGAAATGTGATTCATTGAACCACACGACTTTTTTCCAATGCTCAAATGTCCAATCCTTGTGTTCCTGTGCAAATTGGAGACATTTTATCTTGGTAACTGCAGACAACAAAGGTGTTTGAACAGGCCTTCGGCTTTTTATCCCATACGATGCAGTGTACAGCTAATTTGCCTACAAACGTCAGGTGGTCATAATAATCTGGCCACTCACTATATATATATATATATATATATATATATATATATATATATATATGCATACACACACACACACACACACACACACACACACATATATATATATCCCATCCCCCCAAGGAGTTTTGTTACAAAGAGAAGGAGAAACTGGCAGCTGGAGGAGAAAGTAGAGTCAAGAAAGGGCTAATTGTTTTTGTTTGTTTTCAATATGGGGAGAGTAACATTTCTATGTTGACTGAGAAGGATCCAGTAGAGGGGGAAACTGATGCTGCAGGTGAGAGGGGGAGAACTGGTGTACAAGTGGAGAGGTGGGCAATGGGCTAGGACAGTCATCCATCTTCAGAGGGAAAAAGAGGACTTTTAGGTGGATAAATCTGTGACCAGCGTGGAGGAGATTAGAGGGGACCTGCATTTATTGGTTACTTTGTTCAGCTCTGTGCTAGATGCCTTCCTCACAACAGTCCTTGATAGAAGAGGGAGGTGGGTTAAGAGGCTGTTGCAAGGAGGGGAGGAAAGCTGAGAACTGAACTAAATATGGCTCCCCGAGCTCCAAGGCCCGACGCTCTTCACGCTCCCGTGGAACTTCTTTCTCCCAGATCATGTGGGCTTCTTCACTGCAGACACTGGAACTCCATTCCGTGACCAAGATTCTTTGCTTGACCCATCTTCTGTCAGGCTCCTGAACCTTCTAGGCCCCTCTGTGCACTTCCTTGTAATTCTAGTTTCGAGCCCCACTACGTCAGTTTAATCAGAACCCCCACCCTCAATATCTGATCACCTTGGTATCTGATGGGGTACCTGGTCCTCCACCATTCCTCATGCGATGTCTGATTACCCTGGCCTCTCTTCAACCAGAATCCCGTTAGGTTCCTTTAGCCAGATCCCTGACCCCTAATGTTTCTTCTTAGTAATTTTCCATCCACTGACCCTTGACCGGCTCCCTGACTATACACCCACGAGGATCTTGGTGTATTCCCAGTTGAGACTAATTTCTCTCACCCACTGCAAAATTCCACCACAGTGGACCCTACTCTCACAGTGAGAGTTCCCCTATTGTGAGGAAAGTCTTCCTTACCGTGCCTTCACAAGTGTCATTGGATTTTTTTTTTTTTTTCTTTAACATTGGGTAGGAAGAAACTAACTTATCGCTCAATCACTCAATCACAGTTTCCTTCCTTTATAAGGAAATCACATAGTTGGTGGTCACCAAAATCTGCAGCACTGGGCAGTTCTTGTTGCTAGAAAAGGCCCTACGCATAAAGCCAGCCAAGTTTACCCCCAAAATAAAGACAAAAAAAATCCCACCCAAAACAACTTAAAAACAGGAATGGGGAAGAGTAGAGTTCCTATTTGGCATCTGAAAGGAAATATAGATGGGAGGCTTAGGAAGTCTCTTTGGCTTCTCTCCTTCCTCTGAATTCCTATTGCAGCAGCTAACACCGAATGAGGGCTTAGCGTCTGCCAAGCAATTTATCTGCTATATCACTTAATCCTCACAACTGTCCTATGGAGTGGATTCTAAGGAAAGGTTGAGAGGGGAAATAATTTATCTAATGATAAATTTAGAAAAAAACAGCAAAACCAGGAATAAAACCCAAGTGCCTGACACTAAAGCTTCTGTCTTTAATTCCTTATAACTTTGTCCATTAATTACCTCAAAAATTCGATAACCATTACGAAGCAGCCACTCCGGAAGGTACTGTGGCAAGTGAGACATTCCTCAGGTGAAGGAGATAAGACTTGAGCACATATTCCATGTAACAAATAACCTCAACACATTACAATGTCCTATAGGTTTGGGGAGAGTGAGGTCACCCTGGCTGGGGAAAATCAGGGAGATCAAGGAAAGCTTCAGAAAGGAAGTGGTATTTGAGCCCCGTCAGCGTGGCTCAGTGACTGAGCGTTGGCCCTATGGACCAGGAGGTCACGGTTTGATTCTGGTGAGAGCATAAGCCAGGGTTGTGGGCTTAATCTCCAGTGTGGGGCATTGCAGGAGGCAGCAGATTGGTGATTCTCTTTCATCATTGATGTTTCTATCTCTCTCTCCCTTCCTCTCTAAAATCAATAAAAACATATATATATTTTTAAAGAAATACTCTGGAGTGGTGTGGGAGATGCCTGAACCAGTAAGCTTTTGGAGGATCCCCCAAACTATCCACACCTATTCTCTGAATCACCTTGTGTAGAGGGCCAAATGGGAAGACACCTGGACATTCTTTAGATTGTTGCTGACTGGGCCCAGGATATTAACAGAATCATGTCAGTTGCACTCCCGCCCTGGGAGTGGGGAGATGTTCTTAGTTCCTGGCTTGTGTCTGTCCAGGAGGAAGGAGTGGGTGGGCCCTGGGCCCTCCCAGGCTCCTTGTTTTTCTGTGAAACCCCCTTATTGGACTGGAGTATAAATAGATGTGCTGCGTGGCTCAGGAGGTAGTCAGTCTGCCTCTCCAGCAGGGGAGGTCAGCGGCCCTCCCAGCTCCCAGCTTAAAATCTATCTCTGTGTCTTCTCTCTTTATTTCTAATATTTCTCAATCCCTGGCCGCCTCCCCTTAGAACCGGTTCGTTCATCTCTCTTTCCGTGCGGGACTCGGAAAAGGGAGATCCCGCCACATCAGGCCCCTGCAACCTTGTATTCTTCAGGCATTTAAAATAAGGGTCTGATTCTATCAGGGCCAGCAGGCCCCATCAGCCAGTTCCAGGTTCCAGGGATCTGGCAGGCATTTCAGTTTGTAATATTATAATTTTTTGTAACATTAGCTTTCAAATGGGGGTATACAATATCCCTATGATACATGAAGACTTTCTACTTTGTAAGGGAATTCCTTTCCAAATCCTCAACTCCCATAAGTACTCCACCCGAAAAAGTTCCTGGGGTTGAAGCTCCAAGCTAACTATTCCTTCATAATTGTAGTCCTGCTAGTCTCCAAAAGAAAGGCACATCCCTGGCCCATCCAGGTACAATGCCTGGGGCAATACAAAATCCTGCAAGTGACAGAGGAACAATTAAAAATACCAGAGAACCACCCTTTAATGATGGAGCAGCACCATTTATCAAAATTATTTTTTGTGGCACCTGAGAAAAACAATGAAGACCCCTGGTCTGAGATAACACATTAATGGTGGCTTCTGGAGAGTTTTCTATGAGGCCCTGGCCTGGTCCTCTCAACTTCTAGGCCTCTGTTTCAACAGGCTAGCCAGGTACTTGATTTCTTCAGAACTTTCACCCTAGTTGACCAGTCTCCCTCTTGAAACACTTCTCCTCTGGCTTTGGTATGTCACACTTTCCTAATTTTCCTCCCCACCTCAGGGCCCCTGATTCCAAGTTTCCTTTTCTACTCCATCTCTTCCAAGTGACTTTTATTTATTTAGTTAGTTTTTTAAAATATAATAAATCTTTATTGTTCAGATTATTACAGGTGTTCCTCTTTTTTTTCTCCCCACAGCTCCCCTCCACCTGATTCCCCATACTACCCCACACCCTTACACCTGCCACTGTCTTCATCCATAGGCGTAAGATTTTTGTCCAATCTCTTCCTGCATCCCTCAGATCCCCTTCCCCCTGAGAATTGTCAGTCTACCCCCTTTCTATGTCCCTGATTCTAACTTGTTTTCCTGAAAATAAGACAGTGTCTTATATTAATTTTGCTCCCAAAGATGTGCTAGGTCTTATTTTCAGGGGATGTCTTATTTTTCCATGAAGAAGAATACGGTACACATTTATTGTTAAATGAAAATAAAGGAAATCTATTACCTGTATACGGTATGGTAGTATGGTAGTTGTCAACACAAACCAGACAAACTGTGAATCCTGGGGGCCTTTTTTTTTTGGGGGGGGGGGATGCCTTACATTTCACTCAGAAGGAAACCTGTAAGTAGGTCTTATTTTCGGAGGATGTCTTATTTTCAGGGAAACACAGTATTATATTCACCAGTCCATTCTGTTCTTCAGATTTTTTATTCACTTGATTTTTGGATTCACTTGTTGGTAGGTATGTATTTGGTGTCTTTTTGTTGTTCATAGTTTTTACCTTTACCTTTTTCTTCTTCTCCCTCTTCTTAAAGAATACCCTTCAGCATTTCATGTAATCCTGGTTTGGTGTTGAACTTTAGCTTTTTCTTTTTTAAAAAAATTTTTTAAAAATTTATTTTTATTATGGTATCACATAATTGTCCTTATCCCCCCATTCCCATCCCAAACCCCTCCCTACATATTTTTTAAATTTATTAAGGTATTATCTGTGTACATAGCTTACCGTTGCCTCCCCCCCCATACATGCCCTCCCTCCCCAGAGTTCTGTGTCCATTGGTTGTTCTTATATGCATGCATACCAGTCCTTCGGTTGATCTCTTATCTCCCCAGATCTCCCTACCCTCCCCCCCACCTCCCCCCGCTGTCATTTGACAGTCTGCTTGTTGTTTTACTGTCACTATATCTATCTTTCTGTTCATTCGTTTATAATGTTCTTTAATATCCATAAATGAGTGAGGTCATGTAGTGTTTCTCTTTCATTGACTGGCTTATTTCACTCAGCATGATGCTCTCCAATTCCATTCAGGTTACTGCAAATGATGAGAATTCCTTCCTTTTTATGGCAGCATAGTATTCCATTGTGTAGATGTACCATAGTTTTCTGATCTATTCATCTGCTGACGGGCACCTAGGCTGTTTCCAAATCCTAGCTATTGTAAATTGTCCTTTAGATTTTTCTTGTCTGTGAAGCTCTTTATTGACCTTCAATTATGAATGATAGCTTTGCTGGGTAGAGTAATCTTGGTTGAACAGATTCTTGCTGTTCATCACTTAGAATATTTCTTGCCACTTCCTTCTGGCCTGCATAGTTTCTATTGAGAAATCAGCTGACAGTCATATGGGTACTCCTTGGTAGGTAACTAGCTGTTTTTCTCTTGCTGCTTTTAAGATTCTCTCTTTGTCTTTTGCCCTTGGCATTTTAATTATGATGTGTCCTGATGTGGTCCTCTTTGGATTCCTCTTGTTTGGGATTCTGTGCACTTCTTGAATTTATAAGTCTATTTCTTTCACCAGGTAAAGAAAGTTTTCTGTCATTATTTCTTTCACTAGGCCTTCAATATCCTGCTCTCTCTCTTCTTCTGGAACCCCCTAAATCCGGATGTTGGTATGCTTTAAGCCGTCCCAGAGGCTCCTTACACTATCCTCACACTTTGAATTCTTTCGTTTTGCCTCTCTGGTTGGGTGTTTTTTGTTTCCTCATATTCCAGATATTTGGTTTGACTCTTGGGGTACGTTGATCTACAGTTGAGTTTCTGTATATTCTTTATTTCAACAGTGTATGCTTACTTTCTGACTGTTCTCCCTCCCCCTTTTTTTTCTTCGTATTCTCATTAAGGTCCTTGAAGGTTTCTTCAAGTTTCTCAGCGGTTTTTAGAAGATTCTTGAATAATCTTATAAATGTGATTCTGAACTCTGTGTTGTCCAATAGTTTACTTCCCTCCATCTCTCCCATTTGTGACATGCTTCTGTGTCTCCATATTTTGGCTGCCTTTCTGTTTTGATGGAGTGGCTTTGTGTGGTAGGTGACCTAATGGGGCCAGTAGCTCAGCTTCCCCAATCACCCAAAGTGGTTGCTCTTGGAACACCCCTTTGTGGGCTGAGTGCAAAGTCTTGGTGTAGTTAAGCCTTGATTGCTATTGGTACACTGGGAGAAATTGACCTCCAGGCCAATTGGCTGTGAGGAACCGCTATGTCTATATATAATGGAAGAACTGCTGCTTTGGAGACACGCTTATGGTGCAGGCCTTGTTTCAGTGGGGCTTTGGTGCTCACTGAATCTGCCTCCCAAATGTGTCACTTATGGATGTGAGGAGTTGAAGTCTGGTGTCTCACACTGACCATTAGATACACTGGCTTCTGGATCTCCAATGGGGTGCAGTTCAGCTATTGTCTGAGGCCACCCTGCAGGAGCTACAGCGAGAACCACAGTCCTCTCCTCCCCCCTCTGAGCTTGGAGGCTTTGGAGCTGTCTGCACCAGGTTGCAAGTTTGCTAGGTTAAACTGCAATAGAGAAGGCCATTTATATGCAAAAGCCGCTGCTTGGAGCTTGGGTGTGTTTGTAGATTGTGCGGGGGCGGAGTATCAGGGCGGGGTCTCAGGGCATCACTAGGCTAGGGCATGGCAAATAGCGATGGCTGCCAGTCAGTCATCTCTGCCTCTCCACCTGTGTCCCTGCGTCTCGTGCCCCAGCAGAGCAAACAATTATTGCACACAGCTCTGCAAGCAAGCCACCCTCACTTTCCAACCTGATGGCAGTCAGTCCAGCTTCTTTCCAGAAACTGGATCTCAGAGAGATTGGGAGCTTGTCTCTCTTTGGGTTGAAGAAAGCAATGCCCTCCACCAGCCAGGATCTGCCACCAGCCCATATCATGTGGGCACGCACCCCCTACCCCCGTACCTCAGTTTTTCAGCGCTTGTGCCCTGAATGCTCCTTTCTCTTTCAGTCTAGTTGTAGAGCTCCCACTCAGCCAGCTTTCCCGTTGTTCTGGGTGATAGACGTTTGTCTTTTAGTTGTAGTTTTGAAATTGTTGTGCAAGGCAGCAGTTTAGGTGTGTTTACCTAAGCCGCCATCTTGGATCTTCTTTCAAGTGACCTCTAAAATTCAGGAGTTTCTCATGACAGTTATAAGCCCTCTTTTCTTACTAAGAGATTTCATCCATCACTACAATTTCAAATATTATCTGTAATCCAACAACTCTTAATTGTCTATCTCTAGCCTAGACCTTGCTCCTGAACTCCAAAGTCCAACTGCTTACTCCACATCTATACCTGAATGTCTCATGGGATTTCCAAACTGCAAAAGGCAAAGAAGCCAAGCTCCTGTTCTTCCTATTTCAAAATCTCACCCTCCTTCCCTAATTTAGTAGCAGTACTCCATCTGCCCAGTTCATACCAGAGAGCTGGGAGACATCGTTAACATCTCCTTAAATGCCTCCATAGCAATAAATAATCAATGCTTATGGACTCTGCTTCATGAAAGATTTCCCTAAGCCTCCAGAATAGGATATATACCCCTCATCTATACCTTCATATACTTCACAGTACTTATCCAAATTGTAATTATGTGATTACTTATGTAATACTATTTCCCCCGTCTACGGCATAAGTTCTATGTGCTCAAGGGCCGTGACTGTCTTTGTTTCTAGCACATGGTTGGATCTCAATAAATATTTGTGAAATTATTGTAGCCATGATATGTTGTCTTTGCAATGTAATATCTAATGCTAAGTGCACAGTAGGGGGCAGCAGAGTATAGATAATGGAAAGAATCCAGGCCTCAGTATTGACCTTGGGTAAATCACTTACCATTTCTGAGACTCTACGTCCATCTCTGGAAATCAGGGCTAATTCTCCTTCCCTTGGACCAAAAGGGCTTTAATGTTGTACGAACAGAAGAAAGCGTTATTAGAGTCAGGTAGATAAGTATCCATTGAATAAGTGGGGACAGAGGAAGAGGACTTTGATTATACTATGGAACAGACGTGAGTAGAGACTTGACAGATTCAGAAGAGAGGAAATGAAAGTTCAAGGAAGAGACTGGCTGAAGTCCAGAGCCAGCCGAAGACAAAGCTGTGAAGTGAGTGCAGCATGTTCTTGGCATGCTCCCCCCTCGGCTCTCTGATCACTGCCTTCCCACCTCTAGCCTCTAGTGCCCCATCGCTGTGCTGTGCTGCAGGCCTTTCTTTTCCTTTCCTTCCATCAAAGGACACCTGTCCTGTGTTCTGGCCTTCACGGGCCAGCTCACTGCCATCCACAATGACAGTTAGTTAACCCAATAAATGCATCCTTTAGCGCTGAGAACTGCAATTTGTGTGATGAAATTCCTAGTGATGCTAATTTCATTTTATTGTTGATTTGAAAGAGAAAGAGAGAGAGAGAGAGAGAGAGATTTGTTTCACTTATTTATGATGTAAGCTATAGGCCAAGGTTTATATGATTCATTAGTTGATTCTTGTCTGTGCCCAGACCAAGGATTGAATCTGCAACCTTGGTGTATCAGGATGGCGCTCTCATTAAGGTGCTGGCCAGGACTATAATGCTAATTTTAAGTTTGCATGGATATCAAGGAGTGACAGATCTCAAGACTGTATTAAATAAAGTTTCATGGTGGGGTAATAGAAATAAATAAATAAATAAATAAATGGATCCCTGCTAAAGTGCTAATGGCAGATGGTGTGTTATTTTACCACTTCTAATGATAGGAGTTGGACCTTCTTGAGACAGGAAGAATAACCTAATCAAAAGGAATAAATTCCAAAGGATGACATTATAGGTTCTGGAAGGAGAGGAAATGGAATAATAAACAGGGATTAAAGCAGTCCTAATTTTGGGCTCAAAAACTAAATTGTACAAATCAAGAATCTATGAGATGTGACTTGATATCAATATGAGGAGAAAAAAAATTTTAAATCTTATATATGTATATATAACTTAATTGTCATTTATATCAGTAAGATTCATTTGATAAATACACAGTCATGTAACCATTACACCCAAAGTACAAAATTTCCATGTGTTACCTCTTTGTAGTCAAAACCTTCTCTACCCATAAGCCCTGGCAACACTGGTGTTTTCTCTATTCCTATAGTCCAACTTATCAAAGTTTCCTTTTATGAATTTTGCTTAATGTTTCATTTACAGACTCTGTCTAACCCAAGGTGACAAAGAGTTTTCTCCTTTGCTTCCTTCTAAACATTTCATAAGTTTATGATTATGTCTATGATCTATTCCAACTAAAGTTTTAAAATAAAAAATATAAGGTATAGGCCAAGGTTTATATGTTTGCATGTGAATGTCCAATTATTCCAGCATCATTTGTTAAAAAGATAACATTTCCTTATTACGCTTTTGTAAAAGGGTCATTGGCCATATTTGTATAATTTGAGTTAGTTTATTTCTGGACTCTTTGCTCTGTTCTATTGATGTATGCATCTGTGCTTTTGCCAATACTACATTGTGTTACTGTAGTGGTCTAGTGAAACTTGAAATCAGATAGTGCAAGTTCT